>JAGFPH010001996.1:172276-198337 GCA_018207615.1 Philaenus spumarius
CATTATACTTTATATTACACAACTTGGCATTTGAAGCTTTGCTATATTATAGATTTACTAACTCTGATAAGCCGTTCCACATAGGCCGTTGCATAATCTAACAACATTTTGTCACTAGAGCCTTAGCAACATATTCTCTGTAACATACCATCTAGTAACATATGTCAGCTTTGATTTGTTCTGGGCAATGTTATCATTGCTTTGATCAATTGTTGATGACGTAGACGTACATATGTTTTGTAAGCTAAAGGTAGGCGCACACGTGACGTCATCGGACGCAGCGCAGGATCGGCATTTATTATTAATGACACTGTTTCTAATGAGAGTGCGTTCACATATCCGCATCGTACGTAACGGACATCAGCAATAACGACGAGGATTCTCGAGAGTGTTGTCAATCCGATTCGTGCGTACTGATCAACCGACGACATTGGAAATCCCGAACTGTGATCGCAATCAGTACGGAAAGGAAGCGGATTAATTTCAGTTGTTCGCCTTCTCTCAAGCATGATGGATTGATCGTGATCCAAGGCTTCCTCAATCAATTGAGCCTCTTCCTTAAGGATCAATTAATTGCACGTCTGTATGTAGTATTTTGCCTCTATATGTGGTCATAGGATGTTCAGCTGTTCAAAAAACTGGATATTAGTTATACGGAAGTATTGAAACAATCTGGCTGTATTATTAATCCGATCAGGAAATAATGTGTGACATTCTCCATATTCCAGTCTCTTTTTACTTTCCTTACCCTATACTAGGTAAGGTAAGTATTGCGATCGACCCAAAAATTCGATGTCGAGTTTTCATAATATCTTTACGTTTCAAGGCCCCCTGAGTCCAAAAAATGCATTTTTGGCAATTGGTCTGTCTGTGTGTCTGTGTGTCTGTGTGTCTGTGTGTCTGTGTGTGTGTGTGTGTCCGGAGTGCACAGGGCAAACGGCTGGACGGATCGAACTGAAATTTACAGGATATCTTCAAACACGTAAACAATTAAACCCATGTAAATTTGAAGCAAATCGGAGGTGGTGTCTTACCATGGGACCAGTTTTTAGCACATTTTTGGTATTTACTCCAAAACCCCTCTAACGATTTTGATTAAACTTTGCTAACATACTCTACTCAGACCCCCTTAACACGCTATGTACGCTATATACCCTTAAAAATTCGTTGAAAAAAGTTATTACAAAAACGCAAGTTATTTTGTTTGTATCTCCGAAATGGCTGGTCCTATCGACTTGAAAATGGTCTCATTCGATTCAGCGTCCAAAAGAATGTCAAAAAAGATACCCCACTCAACTTTTTCCATTTTTTCAAAAATTGACCCCAAAAACGCCCTTTTTGGGGGCAAAAATGACTTTTTTTAAACTAGCCGTGTTTGGTATCGACCTTGACATTTTTGGGGGTGAGAAATCGATTGAGACCAAAATCAGGTCCGTGGGATTAACCGTTTTGAAGTTAGTACCGCTTTCTTCGAAACGGATACTCCTATTAACTCGAAAATGGTATCATCAATCTCTCGCTCGAAAAATTTGGTAATTGATACAGCATCTATTTTGGTAAGGAAAGTTGTGTGATGTGCACACCAGATGTTTTTCTTTTTTTTTTGGTTTTTAAAGGCGAAAAACCTAGGTGGTTATCATCGCCTGGATAACTAATAGCATTCGTATAATGCTCATACTATCACACACACAGGTATAAAATTAAACTTTTATTTACACACACTACAGACACTACACGATACAATAATAACGGTAACAACAATAATTAGATAATAACAACTTGTCACAGGGCTGTAAAGGGCCCTGTTACATAACAATGAAAAAAACTCTAATTAAAATAACAAGTAATAAATCTAAACATGGTATTTAAATTTTGTAAGTAAATGTATATTGTTTTTAAATTTTTCCAATTACATTCAACCGATGGAGGAATGCTAACACCATATTAATGGTTTGGGAGTCATCACCCAGCATCCTCTGAATGCAATTTGGTAGGCAAAACCTCTTCCGAACATATTTCAGCTTTTCACAATCTAAAAGTATATGTTTAATAGAAAGAAGGTTTAAGCAGTAAGGACAAAGCGGCGGATCCCCCCGACGCATCAGAAACCCATGAGTTAACCCAGAGTGGCCAATGCGTAGACGAGAAACCACCACTTCCTCTCGACGGCTTTGGCGGTTTGAAGATATCCATGGCCGAACGGTATCTTTAATTTGGCGGAGTTTATTACCTTGTACTGCTACCCACTCTTCTTCCCACTGTCTAAACAGGGCTTGTTTCAAAAAGGACACATAGTCGGACGACATAACTTTATTCACGCTAGGCTGTAAGGAAGTGGCTTCCTTAGCAGCTAGGTCTGCTATAGTATTTCCTTGTATACCGGCGTGACCCGGAACCCAGCAGAACGACACCCCCACGCCCCTCAGACAAAGTCTGTGCGTGGAGCACAGAATATCTTTGACCAAAGAGTTAGGAGAGTACATATTTTGAATGGACTCAAGTGCACTTCTTGAGTCTGAACATATAAGAAGGTGCTCCGGTGTTGGTAGAATAATATTGAGTGCCTTGAGTATTGCAAAAAGTTCTGCTGTATATACGGAAGAGGAAGATGGTAATCCATAAATAAAGCTGTTTCCTGACAGAACAAATGCGCATCCGACTCTATTATCCAGTTTGGAACCATCAGTGAAAATAATATGACTTGATGGGTAACGTTTACATATGGATATGAATTCCTGACGGTAAACAACATCAAGTGTTTTTTGTTTTAGATACCTAGACAATGAGAGATCGACATGAGGTTTTCTAATCGACCATGGAGCGACAAAACATGGTGTATTTTCGTATATAGGAGGTAGTGCTACCCCCAGATCATTAAGGATACGGATGGTTCTGATCCCAAAGGGAGCAGTGGATTGTTTACGGAATTCGTAATGTGCAAATAATGGATTGTTAAATACAATGTGATATGAAGGGTGCAAAGGTTTGGAGCGCAAATTACACATATATGACAGTTGTAGCTGTTGTCTGCGTCGCGTGAGCGATGGCTCACCCGTTTCAACAAGCAGACTACTAATGGGACTAGAACGAAAAGCTCCGGATGCTAGACGGAGAGCAGTGTTATGAACGGAATCAATCTTTTTAAGAACCGATAACCTAGCTGACGAATAGACTATGGACCCATAGTCAATTCGTGATCGAATGAGAGCTCGGTAAAAACGCAGTATGCAGGTTCTATCGGCTCCCCAATGAGAACCGCTTAAAACCCGTAACATATCTAAGATCTTGATGCAGCGTGATTTTAAATTTGTCACATACGAGTTCCAAGAGAGTCTATGGTCGAATATAAGACCTAGAAATGTGACAGTGTTATCGGAGTGAATTTGAGTTCCGTTTAGGTATAAAATGGGACTAAAATGTTGTCTGCGACGAGTAAAAGCTATGCATCTAGTTTTAGCAGCGGAAAACTTAAATCCTGTCTGATTGGACCATGTTTGTAATTTGTTGATCGTTAATTGCAATGTTCTTTCTGCGGTTGCCGTGTTTCTGGTTGCCACGTAGATGGCAAAATCATCAACAAAAAGAGAACAGTGGACAGGTAATCGGACATTAACAGTGATGCTATTAATAGCAACTGCAAATAATGTGACGCTAAGTACGCTGCCTTGAGGGACACCATTCTCTAAATAAAATCGATCTGATAAGGTGGATCCAAGACGCACCCTAAAATATCGATTAGACAGGAAATTTTTAATAAATTCTAGGATTCTCCCATGAATACCCCAAGATTGTAATGTATTTAGAATTCCTCTTCTCCAAGCCGTATCATATGCCTTTTCAAGATCGAAAAACACCGCAACAAGTGTCTGCCGAAGAAGAAAGGCATTTTGAATGGCCAACTCTAACAAAACCAGTTGATCGATAGATGATCTTCCCTGTCGGAAACCACACTGTTCTTTACAGATCAGTTGGTTACTTTCAAGGTACCATACAAGTCGCCGATTTACCATCTTCTCCACCAGTTTACATAGAACGCTGGTGAGAGAGATAGGACGATAACTACTTGGATCAGTTTTGTCTTTACCTGGTTTTAATAAAGGAATTACTATGGCCTCCAACCAAGAATCAGGAAAGATATGCTCATTCCATATACTATTGTATATTTGGAGAAGAGCTCCCCTACCCGACTCTGGAATGTGTTTAATCATAGAATATACGATATTATCGGGTCCAGGAGCTGAATCCGTAGCCGACAATAAGGCAGATTCTAATTCATCCATTGTAAATGGGTCATTTAACGGAGAATCCTGCGATATGCCGATAGTGAATGGCATGGCCTCTTGAGCGGTTTTATACATACGAGAAGCATCATTATACCTAGCTGTTGAAGAGAACCTAGAAAAGGATGATCCCAAAATGCTTACAATTGTATGTCTGTCTGTAGTCAATATCCCATCCTGCTGCATCAGTCCAACCAAAGGAGCAGAGGAAACATGGCCACACACAGAACGTAACTTCTTCCACACTGTTGATGTGGGAGTCGCTTCTGATTAATTTGGTGAACCTTAAATGCCAGTTTTCGTGTCGCTTTCTGCTCTTTCTCTTCTTCTTCTTCTGTCAGCAAGCAACTAACTTATCACATTGCTTATCATTACTTCTTCTTCACTATTCATATTGCAGGTACACTTTATAACGAACACACTTTTCTCGAAAACAATTATACACAGGGGACGAGAGACGAACCTTATACTGCTGATTCCACGTGACTAATGACTCGGAAGCCAAACTTTCGAATCCTGTGAACGCAGTCGTAAAAATAAATCCGATCTGCGTTACGTCCGATGACGGCAAGTGCTCGCCTACCTTAAGGATCGGGTACCTAAATTCAAAACGGCAAAGTTGGCAATCAATTTCAATGTTAAAATAACCTAACCATCCCTTCACTTTTAAGCATATTCTGGTGTTATTTTCGTCAAAAAACGAAAGCTGTATTTTTTCTTAAAGTAAAATAGATTGTGGGTGTTGATTGGTAAGGTTTTTTTTGCAATATCTCTTTTTGCAACTGAGTAAACAATTAATAAAGTTTACTATTTATATCATACGTTTATGAAAACAATAAAACGGGTTTTGAATATGTATTCAACAATCAACATCCGCAAATGACAGTATACTTCAAAATGAAACCAAATTTTTTAATTTATTCCACGAATTAACGGAAAAAATTACTTATTCTGTAGCATTGTTCTTATGAGAATCAGATTCAATATGGCGGACAGGGTATCCTCCCATTAATAGGACAAGAACTCTAATAGCAAGCCTACCCTTTTAACTCACATTGTTCAAGCAAATACGATAATACATAAAGATTTAGAAAATAATCTGTCACATGAACTATTTATTATTAATCAAATCGCTGTTCTGTGGTGTTTCCCAATCTAGAAAAGAAAGTTCTGGCTTTGTTTACTTTCAGTTTTCGTACAGAAAGTTGATTCAATTATTTGCAACACGTGCTTGGACCATGCTCGAGTGTCCTGCAACACAAACCATAAGACAATCTCTGAAATATGCAACTTTATCTAAAGTACGTCTTTATTTTCAGGTACGTAAAAAATTGGTTGTGATTATAATGCCTAAGTATTCACTACATAACGACAACGAAAGGTGGATTGATATTGAAGGTGTAATAAGTACAACCTTCACAATTGAGTTTTTCCTTGTCGTCTGGATGTGGAAGCACATTAGCAGTACTATTTAATAGCAATTATTGCAGATGTTCTCTGAAAACATATTCTTAAATTATAAAGTAATTGTTATGATTCCTCTACGGCCTCGTAAGAACCTCCCTCATAGATTTCGCAGTAAATATTAGTGCATGGCATGCTGATACTTAGTTCTCTGCAGGAATAAATATTTATTGGATTTCTTCTGGCAGAAAATAAATGAATTTATGGTATAGAATCCCGGTTATTCCAAATAACTGGAGAAACTGAGGCTAACACAAATTACAAAAACCACTGAAATAAGAACAAAACAAAAAGTAATGTTTAAATCGGTGACAATGTTTTACTCATACAAGTAATATTTTAAATATTACTCAGTGCATAACCTGTCATTCATGTAGGATATTACTAACTTTAAGACAAACATACATTTAAATTTTAAAGAGATTTAAAAAAATATTTAATAGAGTTTTTTTAAGAGCAAGTCACGCCGTCTTCTATAAGCATGTCTTCGGCATAGCTTTCACTTGTTCGTCGTAAGTTATAGTGAAGCGTTCTCAAATCTCACAAACCCTATGAGCTCCGCAAAGGTTACCACTCATTTTGACGACCATCGTCGGATGTTTTACGACTTGTCTATCAAACTAAAAGAGAAAGAACTAAGAACGACCCAACAATCAGGTCATCAAACTAGCTCAAATGGTATTCGAATATACAGTAGTTTTATTTCTCGGAGTTTCATAGTTGTGTTTCAAATCACGTTTCAACACCGATATCTCATAAAATTAGTGCAAGTCGTATTTAGGCGATTTTTACAGACTATGAATCATCCATAGTCTGTATGTAAAATACGCTAATGGAATAAATATAGCGGGAAATATCCTTAATGGCGGGACCTGGACTCTGCTGTACAACTCAAAACCAGCAACTTTATAGATACTGTCATTTCGCTTTCGAAGGTTTATTGCCTCTGCATCCTCTGCAGAAAAGTAATTCTAATAAATAAAAAATAACCTAAATACAAATATAATACAAAACAAAAAATACAAATATGGTAAGAAAATACAATAATTAATCTAAATAACAACAAAACAACATTTTTTATTAAACAACTGTGGTGGATAAATACTTTTTGTCTTACATAGGCTACTAAATTAAATTAATAAAAGCAATACAAAGTATAAAACTAGTTAAAGAAAAGGTATTCTTTCAATTGAATTGGTTGGCATATTTGAACTCCATGTTACAGTTGTATGTTTGTTGTTGCTCCATGTTTTTTGGTTGGCATGTTTAAGTTTTCATAAACAGATTTATTTCTCTGACAAAAGATGCGAGTTCCTGTAAAGTTTGTTCACAAGTTGAAGTCCTTGGCGGGAATATTGCTAACTGAAGCGCGAAATTAACCTCGACACAAGCTGACCACAAGCTCAAAACTCTAACAACAACAAATCCTTTGGCATTAAGAACAGCTGTTACAAGTCATCAAATGACAGAACTTTAGCTGAACACCTACGTATACCCCAAACTACAAGTATATACAGAACTCGCATTTTATTTGTTTTTGTTATGTTTTAACTCTTACTATCTCATATTTCATTTTCACTATGTGATTAATATGTCAACATCGAATTGAGATTCTTGCATTTCAGCGTTCTTAGTTTACATTAAAAATACAAAAAAATAAAAACAAAATCTGTGAACAAATTAAACATTAGTAAATTGGCTGTTTGATGACATGATGTGACCACGATCTTATTAAATGATGCTGTTTAAATTGATATTCTAAAATTGCAAATATAAAACATATTTTACCATTTTTTATATTTATTTAACTAGCTTTAAAACATACACGGAATTAATCCCGGCACTAAAACTAAAATAGCTATACCGAACCTAATACAGGTAACTTAAGTCAGTGTCGATTGTAATATCTTTAGAAAAAAGTTATTGTCTTCAAATAATCAGTAATCTTATCAAATTATTGTTAAGTAAACTAATCTTATTGATATGATTATAATATTTTTTAAATCAACATTATTACTGCGCGATACTATTAGTTTGTCCTACAATATTTAATAAAATGTGAAGTACCTGAACAAAACAAAGCACATGAAAGTCCAAGAAAATTATTTATTTTCAAACGATATACATAATCTATACATTTACAGAAAGTCTTGTTCGTCTACTCACAAAAAAAATTACAATAATTAAGTACTGTACTAAAACGTTACGAATAAGACGGTCGATCTCAATAATTAAAATACGGCACCACAGGCTGTCTGTTGTTATTACTAAAACAGTTACTAAAACAACTTTAAAGTACTTACTTTATTTATGTGAATAATGTCAGGTGTAGGATAGTAGGCCTATTGTAGGCCGTTGTCTCGAGTCACTAAGGAATGAAACGAACTGTGAGTGATGCGTGGTATACAATAGTTAATCCTTCTGTTGATCATCAGTCACTTTGATTAAGCACCTCAGAGATATATTTTCTATCCAAACAAACACGCGAAACCAATACGAAGGCTACAATAAAAGTCTGTCTGGCCTAAATAATGTAGTTTACATGCGGTGTATGTCTTAACACCATTATTTATTGTCATTGTAGAAAGATTTGAGAAACGTGGACACAACTGAATTCTTTGTAGCCTATTTTACATTAAAATACAGTAGTAGATATAAGATTACCATAAACATTTATATTTTTTGCATATAAAACATTATAGTTCTACGTCATTATTTTACTAAGTGTTTGAACTAGAAAACTAAAGTATAGCCTCTTATCCCCTAATAATTTGAATTCGAGTTTCCTATTAAAATAATTTGTATTTAATAATAGCGTTTATGTATAGTACTTTCTGACGGGTAAACTAACAAACGGAATTTGGAATTTTCTAAACATCTTTAACCATTTTTTATTTTCCGAACCAAAAGTTATTTTTCCATTTTATTTACAAAGACCTTAAAATATTTTACTTTAGGAGTCAAGGTTCTTCAGTTTTTATGCAAGATTATGTTGTAAGATGCGAAAGCTAAGCAAAGGTGCCCAAAGCAAGATTAACAACTTATTTAAATTTCTTCTCTGTAATTACACCTAGGCCCTACAATAAACTTCCTGACAAAATTAAAAATGTAGTAAACTAAACAAATATTTGATACTCCTAAAGCAAGGATGAGGAGAGCTTCTTGGATGCGGTCGTGTGATGGAACAATGGGGTGTGTGGGTGTGTGTATGAATGAGTATTGTACAATTAAAATTTAGATACAGTGAAGTGTATTTTTTTGTATATATAACCTTTTATATAATTATTGATAAACCTTTTATTGTATATTATAATAATTATCCTTTTATATAATTAACTATTAAACATTTTATTAAAATTGATTACGTTTTGTTCAGGTTCCCGTTTATTAATTCACCCTAAACAAATTTTGTCCCGCTATTTGTGTGCTTTGCTCATACAGTAATATGTTTTTGTTTTAGATAGTAAATTTAACTGCTCCCATAACCATTTTTTACTCTTTTTTATAAGTAAATTAAAATTTACTTCTGCAACACCAAAACGGGCTTTCCCCAGGAGGTTGCAAAATATTTTTATTCCCCTATGGAAGCTATTCTGTGTTATTTTTTAAAAGTTAGGTTTGTTTTATATTAGGCCTACAGGTTGTTTTTTTTTTTCTTACACTTTATTGTGAAGTTATGTTCTTATTTTGTATGTGTTTGCATATATATGAGGGTATGAAATAAATATCTAAATCTAATCTAATAATAAATAATATGATTTCCTAATTACAAATAGTTAAAACATAGGAATTGAAAAGTCCTCAATTTGACTATTCCGACTCTGTCCTTATTTACTATCTGAGTAACTAAGATGTTATTGGCTAATTAATTATTTATTTGCAATATAGCCGTATCATAAAACTAAGAAACCAAACTAGGTCAATCGCATTTATACTGCAGTTGAAAGCATTTAATGGATAACCGAAGTGGACTGTAAATCCACCTAACTAAATAATTAAACAGGAACAATTAATTGCATATTTCAAAGTGAGAGAAAAGCAGTAGTAGAGATAGTTTCCACTGTAGTTCATAAAGTCGCCTGATTTAAACAATTTCGAAGAGCTTTAGTTACGAATTTTGTAGCATCGCTGCTATAAGTGCCATAGAATAAGTTTCTTCAACCACAAACCGCAACATCTCAAATTTCAACCCAACCGCAAAATCTAAGCGCTGAATTGCGTTCAGGTGGAAACTGTTTCTCAAGCAGGCCATTTCTATCAAACTTGTTTTCACTATGTTACAAAAGATCAAAGGCTTACTCCAAGTTCTTCGGGGATTGGCACGATTCAGGATTCAGGTTGGAAAGCATTTCCGGGCAGACTTTTTACTTCATAATTATAAATAAATCAGACAAACTGTCCCGAATACTTTAAGAGTATAATATTATACAAGCGATTTTTTCTAATTGACTAAGGAGCATTTTTAAATTTTTCTTACACAAAATATTAACTACTATATTTTTAGAGTGCACTATTCATTGCAGCTATATAACTATGGGTTTGACACTAATAATAGTCGTTTTGTTTTCGGTTTAATTGTTTTTGAAGTGTTGGCGCACTAAATATATTTGAGTTCGGTTACGTTGAGTATAGCCTATAAGTGTAACAGCCTACGTTATAGGCTTATTCTATAGGCCCACTCGGCGCTATGTTTGCTGGCGGGAGAATCGGCTTTTACCGCCACGCATTTCATGAAACGCTCTATTCCGTTATGCATTTTCTGAAACGCTCTTCTTTATATAGTGCACATGTGTATCCGTCGGTTTGAAAAAAGTTTTGGTCTTGCCGAGATTTGAACCAGCAGAGTCCATCACAATAGACTGGCGCCTTAGCCGGTTAGGCCACGAACGCATTGCTAGTTTAGTGTATTTGAGTTGGGTATATTAGTGTAACAGATGGTCCAACGTCATAGGCTTAACCCGTTAATGGTAACACAATGTATAGTTTAATTTGTAATACCTCTGAAATGGACATTGAGCTTCTTCATTTCATACGTTGTGTTACAAAGTTTACAGTTGAAAATAATATATGTGATGAAGCGGTTGGCTGTATGCGCAGAAGTAGGGACGGCCAATGCGCATGTAGGTCAGTGTAGCTAATCAGTCGGTGACAGACGTTCGTCGCGTTGTCTAGTAGGCTACACTACCGTTCCTAAAAACATTGTTGACACCCCGTGTTTATTTATGTGATAAGGAAATAATTACTTATTTTTACTCTGTGGTGTACAAACAAAAATGGATGTGCATCCGAGTTGTTCTACTAGTAGGAAATCAGTGATACATTAAGCCATGCGCCGCGCTCCGGCCGTAAAAAAACAGATTGGGACGTAGAGTACTGGCAGCAGTCACATCCCCCACTCCACCACACATAGCATACCTCTCCTCTTTTCCACACCCAATTACCTGCCTGCGCGACCAGCTTCTTCACATATATTTCCATACACTTCTCCCGTGTGGTTTTAAGCACACAATTTACATTTTTTAAATCAACATACTCTTCCCAACTCATCCCTATGGGTGCTATAGGACCTATGGGTGACCTTCAACATTTTATTTTCAGGTGTCATTTGTATACTAAGCTTGGTTGAATTTGGCCTCTGCGGAATTTACTCATCCAAAACGTACATCCTTTTTACTTTCTCCACCATATACGTAGTATATGGAGAAAGTATTGTTTTCGTAAAAATGTTCGAATTTGAATTTTCAGTTGAATTATCTGTTTTGGTGCTCCCAGAACCCCAAAAAATGGTTTAGTGCCATTATCTGTGTTGGTGCTCCCTGAACCCAAAAATATTTTTAGTGGAATTTTTTGTTTTGGTGCTCCCTGAACCCAAAAAAGTGTTTTTAGAGTGGTGTCTGTCTGTCAGTCTGTCAGTATGTATACACGACCAGAGAGGACACTATTGGTCCGATTTTCATGAAATTTGGTATGTAGGTACTAAACCCTAATATCTCCAGGCGTTTTTTTCATTTTTTTGAATTTTTAATTTTTAAGGGTAATTTACCCCTAAAAACCCATAAAAAACGACAAAAATGCAAATTTCTCAAAAACGGCTCTAACGATTTTGATCAAATTTTCAGTATTTATAGTGCTTCAGATGCCAAACAAAATGACACCACCCGCTTTTATCAAAACTTCGGCGTTTTATAATTATGGGAAAATGTTTAAAAATAAACAAGTTTATGTTGTCAATCTAGCATCGCGGCGGCGGCCGCACGGGGTAGCACCATGGTAGCGATCACGGCCAGTAATTCAAAGGTCGCGCGATCGAATCCCGGCTAGGACAATAATTTTTTTATACGATTGACGTAGGTAGAATATTATTTTTTTGTTTTGTTCTAAAAAGTAATAAATAAAATGATTGAAAACAATATTATTTTGACTACAGTAAGTTGGGAGAAAGTTTGTCAGTTAACTGATACCGTTTATTATTAGCGAATTTCCATAGGAAAAATGAGCTATTGCAGTGGCCCTTATGGTGAGACCCAAGGTCGGGAGTAGCAAATGAGCACCGATCATGGTCCCCAGAACACGTTTTGGGGTGTCAAAAAAATTCATATATATATGTGTGTTCGCACTCTAGCGGCTGCATTTTAAGTCCGATTTGGTCCAAATTTGGTACACGTGTTGGTTGTCTATGTGGCTCGGACGAGTTCGTTAGCCAAAAAAATCCAACAACCGGAAGTACGTTTTTTGACCGGAAGTAACTATTTTTTGAGATTTTTACTACGAGAATGAAATGTTTTTAGAGTTTTTTCTGACAATATAAATGTAGGATGTTATTCTGCGCATTTTGTTTTTTTACGCGACCTTATAGCTCGCTTGGTTCCCCCAAAATCGACAAAAACGTAAAATACCATAAAAGTACCCAGTTCAAAGCCAAGTGATGCAAACTCGCGAGGCCACTAGGAGGAAACAAATTCTACTAATATATTGCGTACACACAGACAGCTGTTCAACGCCTTCGTGAGTAGACCTATTTCCCAAATTGTTGGTTGAAACCCTAAAACATAGGCATATAAACTTAATTTTGGAAATTTGCTCAACTCACGTCAGCGGTCCAGCTGCGTGGTCGAATTATTTATATTATCCTATCCTAAAAAAAGCTGTTGGTTGTGAAGAATAATTAACTGATCTAAATTTGCTAAGTTAGTTGCTATGGTAATGAATATAAATGCATTCAAAAAGCGTGTATTTATTTAGTATATGCATAACCTAAGTTTTGTTGTTAAGTTGTCTTATATGTTATTGGGTTAAGTGCTAGTTTGGTTTGCGCGTTATAAGGATTCCGTTTAATCGCCCAGAAAGTGTCAGTTCCGAAAGAGCGCAACTAAAATCGACAATAAAAACACAACCACTGTATTACCCCACAGCGCTTGAAAGAAAATATATACATTTATATTTCATCACTTTTTCACAAAGATTTTGGTTTGACAAGTTTGACAAGATGAACAAAAGCACCTCTGACACCAACACTGGTTTTTATTGTTGACATTTTAGATGCTGTGCTTTCGAAATAGTGGGGTGGAATGAGTTTTCAATCATTTTTATGAATATCCTGATATCAATTTGTTTTTTAAAACAACAGTAAAATAAAATATTAATTGTTTTGGGTACGAATCCAAAATGAACAGTAAACCATATTTGCTTAATTCTTATTATTGTAACATAAGCCCTTTTTATTCTAAGATATTATACGAATCAGTTTCACGATGTTTCAGTCAATCTGTAATAACGTTTGAGTTTGGTTTATTTTGATTGCATTCATATTTCGAATGGCTTGGAATACTGAGTCATATATTAATAGCAAATAAAGGAGATTTAGTACTTAAAAGACAAACACAATTTTTTTGTAATTTCTACGAGATTTAATGAATCTTGCCGACCAAGGTTTCGCCCGTGACGGCATTGACGAGGCAGCTTTACAGACTAAAGAATAGTAGAAAAACTAAGAGATTTAGTACCTTGTAATATTTTATTTTAAAATTAGGTTTCGTGAACATTAAACTGTCAGAAGTTTGAGTTATAGTACTAAGGAAACACAAAGTTTCATAATGTTTTCTTTGGATCTAAAATTGCTTAACCTATTTTACGTTGACCACGTACTGCTTTAACTTGTTGGTGGAACAAGTAGAGCCTACATCTACATGCGTAAAGAGTGATATTGGATGGTGGAGCATGTTACACAGAAATAAATGACCGAGTCAGACAAGAATGCAGTTTGTCGCCGACAGTTTTTATGTGAATATAAATTCCTATATTTAGAATGGAATGGACAAGCCTCTCTTTGTCTGCACTTTGTACAGTTTTTAATGAATCTTCTCTTTATATGAACTTGTTTTATGACAAATAAATCATAACTTTAGTTGGGAAAACATTTCCACTAAGAGAGGCCGAGTATGGTATAAATTCATGCATTTAAAGTAAAATATATAATGCAATCACAATGAGCTAGACTTGTTGATTAGTTTTATAGAATACTTTATTAAATATTTTTATTTTTTGTTTCTTTACATCTACATATTATTATTCCATTTAACTAAACTCGGTTAAAAGGCATAGACGCAGCTAAAGCGCAAATAAACTGAACTCCAGTAATTAGACGCAAACTTACGCAATCGTGTTGGAAGTTTCAACTGTAGGAAATTGGAAGGACTAGTTCGACCACTGTGCCCTATCTGTTCCCCGAAATTGTTTGAAAAATCCAAATTTTATAAAAAGTAATAACACTACGTTCAGTGCCAATAAAAACACTTCATTATTTTTTTTATAGCTTTACCTTTAACTTTAGCAAAGTCGGTATTAGTAGGCTACTAATATAGTAGGCATCTTTCAGATATTGTTTAGAAATAAAATTGCAGTGAAATTTAATTTGACAGGCCTAAGTAATGGTTTTACTTAATAATGCATAGAAAATTGAGGTTAACTAATTTTTACCTCTTTGACTAGCTCAAATACCTAGTGTCTTTTTTTTTAATATGCTTCTTTCACTGATGATAACATTCCAATTTATATGTAAAATCGTAGAATTTTATACGCAACACTGTCTCACAAACTCCAAACTTCTTACATTTCTTTAGCTACGCAATGAGCTCAGCGGTTTATGAACCTTCAAGTTTAAAATTTCGAATTCATGGTTCAAAATTAAAAGTTTGAAGTATATAATTCCTTGAAATAATGTTTGTAAAAATCAAATCTAAAACATGTTGAACACGTACGCCTATATTAATCTAATCCAGACCTACCACTTATGTTTGTTGAATTTTTCTTTTAGCCATACGTTTAAACAAAGCAATGTTTGTTTTGTTGTTTTTTACCTGAGGAGGATGCACAATGGCTGTCTGTAGATAGATAAATAATATGGTTGTTTCATATCAAAATCGGTCAAGTGGAAGCAAGTGGCAGATTAGGAAAAAAATGGCGTGTACTTTAAATACATAGATTGTAAGTTATATTGCATAATATAAATTACAGATTAAGGTAATAACACGTGGATATGTTATCAGTCAGTTAACTCCTTTAATACATATTGTACACATTTAATCCCGGGATACATTGATACTGTATCAACAAAAATACATTACTTACAATATACTTTAAACTGATGGAGTTTCATTTCTTTGTTATTATGAGATCGAAACTTGAAAAATATGTAGTTAATGTAATGTGATTAATTGCAAAGATTATTGTTTTAGAGTTGAACAGATAATATTTTAAATTTTAATATAAAAAGCTGGAGTTGATAGTCCACTGGTTTTAGGAAGAAACACTACAGTAAAAACCTTGATATACAGTATTACAATTTTTTAAATAATGAGTACAGAACAGACAAACAAACAGACATGAAGACAAGAAATAATTAATATGAATATGTCATCTAATTCTGAGCTATGTTTAAAGTTTCAAGTCTTTATTTCATCGGGAAGTTAGTTTAAAATCGATTGTAAAATGTGTAAGATGAAGGGTTATTAAGTTACTAATCCGCCTTATATTTAAAGAGAGTATAAATACCATTCTAAAATTTTTCCACAACTGTCTGTGGGGCGTATGGTGGGTGATTATTTTAATGTTAAAGTTTAAATAAAATCTTTTAAATGGAAAATTTAATTCGGTATCAAGTTGTTCCGACATTTTTTCCCTTATATTTAAAGCTTACAAAAATAAGGAAGACTCACAGTTCTATAGATTAAAACTTGTTATACCTCAATCTACCAGTGTTTAATTCCTTCCGCTATAAAACGATCACCTCAGACCAGTTTGTAAACAAAACGCAACAGTCTAAATCCAATATTTTCATCACCTTTGACAAAAGCAGGGCACATCATTTTATTAAAGTCCTTGACCACATTCCCCGTGTATAAATTTATGAGTGATTAATCGATCCGTTTCACAGTTACTTTCCATTAATGATATGAAAGATGAGTTTACGATATTGTGTTAAGCAGTATTTGGGTTGACGCTCGTCTAGTGGTTCTAATTACTATTGACTTTACTATCTGACACTTACTCAAATATTTACCAAGCAGATTAATTATTGGAGATATGACGTCATTACGGTCTGTAAAAAGTATTAAACTCCTAACAAGGTTGACTGCTTCCGTAATGTTTACTTAATGTTTAAAATTTAAAGTAGAATTTGAACAGGACTTAGATACAATTTAGAGGGTCCATGTAGGGAAACAAATATGTTTCGAGATTCGAGGCAAATTTAATTTAAATGGTCACACAATTGTTAAATAAAATCGTAATTAATATACAGCCATTGTTTATACAAAATCTAGTAAATTTCCTCCTTGTGATCTTGGTACGAGCCTTCTTTCCGTAGAGTAGGCAATTCGTAAACAAAATGCGCCTTGCATCTAGACAAAAACTGAGCTTATATAATTTTTCTAAAACACCTTTCTGTTTGTCGTAAAATATTTAGCCTACTTATATAATGAGATATAAAAACTATGCTTTTTACGTTTTATAATATCACTTCGGCTCGCATTAGAATGCCGAAGTAATGAAATCATGCGATGATTTTTTTGTGTGTCTGTTTTCCTGTATACACGATATAAGCACTCACAGACGTCGTAGAAAACGTCTGGTGGTACCAAAATCTTAATCTCGTAATTTTATTGCGAAGAGTTATAAAGCTTTTGAGCTTTCTAGCGTGAGTCGTAACGCGTCGGGGTCACGTTTTTGGGTCAACATTTTGAAAATATTGGGTCAAAATTGTGAAAATATAGTGTGGTGTATCGTTTTATATGTTTTTGGGTATGGAAAACCTTATTTTGACAGTTAAAAAGTCGTAGCTCGTCGGGATCAGGTTTTTGGATCAACATTTTAAAAATACAGTGTGGGGTAACGTTTTATATGTTTTTGAGTACAGGAAAACCGATTTTGACAGCTAAAAAGTCGTAACGGGTCGGGATCACTTATTTCAACTACATGTAATAAATAAAAAGTAATTTTTAACTTTAATTTTCTTTCAATTCGTGTGTTCTGTCCGGACTAGCTGAAGTCTCGAAAAAGTGTTCCATCTTTTCACCAGTTTAGTTTTTTACTAATTTCTACCAAAGGCTTAGAATACTTCTAATATTTTACAAAATATACAGTCTTGTTTCTTTTTTATTAAACTCGTTAGATTTTTTCAAAGTGTTTAGTTCAATTCCAAAGTCTATAGTATTAAGTGGTTTCTTACCATCGATAAACTTTGAAAAATTGCTTTCCCCATACAGTTCATATTTTTCAGATGTATTTGATATGTTCCCATAACTAAAGCTGTTGTATTATTGCAACCTATGTATGTAATCACAATTTTAAGCACAACCTTTAATAATTTAATACAAAAGACCAAATTTACCTAGCTACAGTGAAAAATAACTTTTGTGAAAAGCTTTTGGCACGACGATGTTAAGGTGTTGTAATCTTACAGGTAAATAAATAAATGTAATATTTAGCTATTTGTAGTTAGTAAAGGTATTTGATTAACAAATTAGGCCTACTTTAATAATTAATCTGGTGCCTCCTCTATACAAGGATGTCTAGTATTTAATACTGTTAATGAGGTTTATTATTATAGTAATAGATAATGAATTAAATACAGGAAATTACAATAGTATTTTACCTGATTGTTAGTCCGTCTTGTGACTTCTTGAGTTGTCCTACTTACGACGCGTTCAGTGTATCATAGACGATAAGATGGTGTACACCAACCGGCTCAAACCGTGTCGCACTGTAGGCCTAAATTATGTGTTGTGTACTTTGTGTTTTTAATGTGTTTGTGTTTGTGTGTGTATATGACGACCTGAACAGTGATGAATATATTTTATACTTGATAATGAGACTACGGTCTCGAAACGCGTCGTAAGTAGGACAACTCAAGAAGTCACAAGACGGACTAAAAATCAGGTAAAATACTATTGTAATTTCCTGTATTTATTTCATTTTATGAAGTGACTTGGATACCAAAACCATGAAACTATAATAGATAATGTTTGTTTCATATATCTACCATAGTAAAAATAACTTACTTATTATTGTTATTTTACAATGACAATTTACTAAAGTAAAATGCTTAATTAAAATACACTTTTCAGCAGTTTTTTGTTGCATGAATTTATTCTACAGTCATTCGGGATGCAGTTACACTAAAGTTTCCTACTTTCCGTTCGTATGACAATTTACCACACAATTTATCACACTTTTATGAATCACGACCCTGAACTTTATAACTTCTTTTTCAAAATTATAAAGGTAAAAAACATCTGACTACTTAAAAAGAAAGCTTTTTGTTTATTTTAATTGTAACTTCAATTGAAAGAGTGAAGGTTTAATTATGCCTCTAGACTCTAGATTAATGCCATTATTATTCATGAAATTATTATTTGATTTACAATTGATTGGTTTGCTGGACACTTTATATGCATTGGACTCTTTTGATATAGCCTATGCAAATACTATAATATAGCTACATGAATTAGGGCATGTTTTTTCAGATTGTATTTATTAAAAAAAAATAATAAAAACATTTTATTTTGTTACTGTCGGTGTTGAAATAAATCAAAGTAGATCTATACATAAGAGTAACATAATATAAATTAATTGAATTCGTAGACAGCAGGTTTCAATTTACAACTTATGTCACATGTACCACAATATCAAATACCTACTAACAAGAAGCAGTGTTAAAAATTGTAACCTATTTAAACATAAGTTTACTATTTTGTACTTAGTTACAAGGAAACTCTATAAACCTGGTGTTATATACATTTTTAAGATGTATAGCAATTATTTATTCTGATTGTATATTTATTTAACTTTCTTAATTTCAAGATTAGATCATAAGCCCACCCCACAATGACAATTAAAACAATGATTTAAAGTTTTATCTGAATCAATTTTTATTTTTTAAGTTACATTGCTACAAACAAACAACATCTAAATTATTATCAAAGTTCAACCTAATTACTTTAAAAGTAATAACCTTAAATTCCTTAACATATAGAACTATAAATTAACTTCTGGCAACTATTTAGCTGTTCGAAATACAATAATAAAATTTAGCATGGAATATCGATAGCAAGCCAGAGCCTACTGAACTCTGTGAGGAAAGATGAAAACTCTTATTGTAATAAAATCGCAACAGAGAGACTTTACACCTTCTATACCTTGCGTAAAACAGCAAAAATATGCACTTCGTACTACCGTGTTTCGGACGCCGTTTTTCAACCTAAAAAGTTGTGAAACATCTTAAATTGTTCTTAAAGGCTTTGTCAATATCTCATAATTGAAAGAAATCGACGGCAACTCATTTTAATCAACAGTTTAACTGAGTAAAAATCGATTACTTTTAACGCATTTTTTGGGAATTTTAAGCAATAATTTCCATATTTTAAGCTAACACATAAAAAATATAAAGCCTTCTTATAATTTAAAGTAGTTTCCCAGATTATTAATTTATAAATATAATCCAACACGTTATTACGAATGCATGTTTCAACGATTTTGCGGCTTTAGTCAGACCTTTCGTATTGAAATCAAACGGCACACTCGGGAGTTTTCTTCAAGATAAAGAAGAGCCTTAAATGTTTTTGTAGATTTCTTTTGCTTACTGCTTACGCTGTTACTCTTACTGCTTACTCTTTAACGGCTGAGCCCATTTATCTTAAAAAGACATAAACAGTAAATTTGTTTACGAAACATTTTACTTTTTGAAGTTTTAGTGCAAAGAAAATATAATTTGAAGAACCACCACCAGTAAGTAAAGTAATAATTACAAGAATTTGATACAAACCAACGGAACACTGAGAAATTTAATGTAAACAACTAGAGACTGGAAGAAGAAAAAACTTAACGAGTTATGAAAATGCTGATTTAGTCAAGCAAACTTTTACACAATACCCAAAGAAAGCTCCAGGTATTGTTTAAATGAAACTGGTATTATAGAAGGTAACAAAGTGGAGACTGTACATCACAAAAATAAAGAAGGTCCAGACAGTTTTATGAACGGTATTGGTAAAAGTGTGAAACAAATGAAGTTTTTGAAGATTAAATTGTTTGGTAGGATAAAGCCACCTCTATACTTAATTAAACAATTTACAGGCATAAATATATTTATTTTGCAAAAGCAAATCCATAGTTGAACAAAAGTCCAAAAATTTACCAGCCTAATAATAATAATTAAGTGGTCTATTTTCAAGAGGTATTGAGATGATTTTTACCATATTTTACTTACATATGCTACTACAAAACAGTATCCTTTCTGTTTTAGAAAACCTCTAAGTCGATGTAGAATTGTATTATCTAAAGGTGTGGCTCCGACCAACCATCATAGTGGCATGAGGGGCCCAAGAAGAAGAGTAACATCCATGAACTACTGTATTCCCTATGTGATGTTTTATAGTGCCTTACTATACATGGTACAAAACCAAAAACATTGTAGGAGCTGAGATAGCAGAGCGAAAAATATATGTAATACAATCCATTTAGCTATAGTACAGTTAGTCGGTTGCTCTGTATTTTCTGTAGGTGTATTTTAATTTCTGGAGGTCACATTTATTAAATAAAACGAACTAGTACGAAAAACTACTTTAAACAACAACTCAAGGAACTATGACTCAATGACTAAAAAAACAACTATTACTTAAGAAAAGACAAATTGTTTATCTTCCCTTTGAATTGAGTGTATTTATCATCCTCTCTATAAGTTCTACATACAATGTTATGATTAGTTTTAATTTTCACTTGAGTATCCATATTGACTATTGTCTAACTCTACACTTGTTGGAAAAACACATTTTTAAGGTTATGTATTACTAAGTTGTTTTTATGAAACTTTCTGACTTCATTACTTTCTAAATTTTATTTAACTTTATGTAACGTATAAATAAACATAATATAAAGAATTTAGTCCTTTTAACCTTTTTAACTGTCTGGGAAATAAGCGTACCACGGATTGACATATCTTTTGGGCATGTGTTAAAGTTATGAGGAGAATGCGTTCTTGGAATCGACGAATAAAGTAACAATGAACCTCCGGCGATCCATAGGAAACCTACAAACATTCAGTACCGTATTCATTTTGCAGTGAAGTTGTAAACTTGTCTACGCGACCGGAAAATCTCGCGATTATGGTGATGAGTGGTGTGGCTTTAATAATGGTAAGTTTGTCTAAAAACAAAAGGAAACCTCACATTTAGTAGCACACTGAACTTAAAAAAATAGTTCAGAACTTTTGATGGACTTGAAGTTACAAGAAATAAGCGATCAATGCCCTATATTTAATTATTGTCAATATATTATATTACTAGGGGAGACCCCTGCGTGCTCCGCACGCCAACCCCCAATGGATTCTTCTAAAAACAAATGTTATGTTTTATTTATAATAAAGTTGTAGGATTAATAATAACCTCAAAACTAAGATGATAAATAATGATAAATGTTAAAATCAAATTATTTCTTATTTTGATAACAGCAGTTATAATAATGGTTAAAAGAACCAGCAAGGCTCAGGTCTACACTCTAAAACCCTAACCTAAAAGCTAGAAATACAGAAATAATTGCTTCAAATTTTGAAATCAGCTGTTAATGGAAATATTGGAACAAACAGCTATATTATCTGTTATTTTATTCAATTGGTTCCTATGGTAATAAATATAAATACATGTGTTGGTTTATCATTCTAGGCCTAACCTAAGAATTTTTTCCGACTAAATTTACAAATATTGAAATAAAAAAAGTTTTTATCGAAATGAATTGAAACCTATACTACTCAGGGAAAGTATAGCTTTGTATTAGTAAAACTATTTTTTCAATCGGTTCAGTAGTGCCAGAGATTACTCCCTACATACATACAAACAAACAAAAAAACTAACTTTACCTATTTATAATATTAGTATAAATGTATGAAAAGTTCATAGAATAGCCATACAACCTTCCAAAAATCACACTTATAAAGTTTCTCTTCTATGTGTGTGTCAACGTGTATCTTTTATATTTTAATAAGTTAGCAGATTTAATTTAAAAACATAATTTACATTAACTGTCATATTATTTTACAGAACAGCTGTTTTATGTTTTTTTAATTTATTTATTTAATACCAAATAATGTTTTAATGTAAACTGCAGAACAGCTGTTTTATGTTTTTAATTTATTTATTTAATACCAAATGTTTTAATGTAAACAAAGCAGACGTTTCTAAATTCTCATGTATTTCTTATGGGGATTTTTCGTTTTTCGGGGACCTCAAAAACCCCTTAGTTTTTAATTTTAGAAAAAACTTATATTTTTCCCTCGTTCCTTGAATCGATACCTTAAATTTGATACCTCTACCATCATCCTCCGATTTACCAAATTCCCACAATTTTGAATCTAAAATTTCGCTTACAGAATTATATATAAGGATAAGCAGTATGACAACAGCAAAGATATTTTTTTACACTGGTCTAAAGATATATCCATTTCCGCAAATATTTCTCTCCAAGCATCTGCTTTCTATTTAAAAAAAAATCCTTATGCAGAGGATCTCAAATAATGGATTGGTTTCTGTATGAATCTATTAAATTAATTCAATTCACTTCCGAACAATTCATATTATTAAATTCACTGGAAAATAAATGTTTTGAAAAACAATAATCACATGCGCTCTAAAAACGACAAACCTTTTACAAATATGAACTGCAAACATTCAAAGTGTTCGTTGAAACACCCGGGAGGAGAGAGATCGCCATGAGAGGCGCGCGCGCCGCTCACGTGCCCTTTACATTAGTATGACCACGGATACTAGAATACACGGTAGGGGTCACGCGCAGGTCCCCGCCGCTCGGCTCGGAAACGTGACGTCACCATGGACCCACCGCCTCGCCGCACTGTATACAGATTCCACAGTCCACAATGTCATTCGCTATTCGAACACTAAAACGCGTAACCTGCAGCCTTTAATTTTGTTAGATATTTTTAATACTTAGGGACGAAAGTATAATTTTGCAGGCCAGTACGATTTTATATCGGTATATACATTTATCTATAATATAATAAAAATTAATTACTGTTCCTTTGTAAGCGCATCACTTGAGAACGGCTCGACCAATTTGGCTATTTTTTGTTTTGAAATGTTCGTAATCGTTCGAACTAGGTTTTTATATAAAGAAAATTTTGAAAAGTTTCCCGAAAACGTTTCAAATTTTGAAAAACTAAACCGCTAAACTAAAAATGGTTTTTATGCCACTTAAGAATATACAACACAAATTTCGATTTATAGTTTTTAAACTTTTATAGATAATACAATAAACTGTTCGTTTACTTTTACTTAATCTAAAAAAACTAATAGTTTTGAAGAATTGTAAAACACCTGATTTTAAATTAGCACAATTGGTTGCAAATAAACGTGTTTTGGTACATTGTAGGCCTAACCTAAAATTATGTTAAGTTTTTGATCCAAACCAGCTGTTTTATATATATTATGTAACAACCTATGATTGAATTGAATTAAAATACAGTAAGCATTTTTAGTTGTTTTTTGTTTTTGTTTGCTTTATTTGGTCAATCTAACCTAAACATGCTGTTGGGTTGGGTTTGAAGAATAATAAACCGATTATAAATGCTAAGTAATGTTGCTATGGTAATGAATGTAAACTTAAACAAACATGATGGGTTGCTAAGGTTTTTACACGAACGGCTGTTTGTGTACGCTATGGTCTTGAGTCCATGCAAAAGAAGCTGTTTAGTTTTTTTTTCAAAATTTGAAACTTTTTCGGGAAAATTTTAAAATTTTTCTTTATATAAAAACCTAGGTCGGATTATTATGAATATTTAAAACAAAAAATAGCTAAATTGGTCCAGCCGTTCTCAAGTGATGCGGTTACAAAGGAACAGCAATTCATTTTACTTTCTCACTATACTATAATTTAGAGAAAATATAGTAATCGCAAAAAAATCGATGTTGAGATTTTTGTGGAAATATCCGTTTTGGGCCCCCCCCCCCCCCCGCCGAGTCTAAAAAAGTAGTTTTTACAAAATGTCTGTCTGTCTGTATGTATACAAAGCTAGAGCGAAAACTATTCGATCGATTTCAAACAAATTTCCACCAGACATGTCAAGTAGGCCTCTATAGATGCACGAAAAACGGTTTTGAACATTTTTGAAAAACAACCCCCTTTTTGGCAAAACATCCCCCCAAAAAACAATTATTATTTTTTTATAAAAAAACGGCTATAACGATTTTGATAAAATTTGGCTTATTTGTAGCCTTTAATGTACCCTACCATATGCAAAAGACCGTATCTTTCTAAAAATTCTCGTTTGCTAATAATAATAACTGATTTTGGGGGTTTTTTTGCCATAAAGGGGGTTGTTTTTAAAAAAAAATTCAAAACCTTTTTTCGTACATCTATACAGGACTAATTGACGTGTTTGGTGCAAATTTTTCGAAATCGATCGAATAGTTTTCTCTCTAGATAATAATAATAATAATATTATTAGTTAATCTCCTACTTTAAATCACTTCTCCTATCCCACCTACAATTATGAAGTCACAGTGAATCTGTTTAATAATTTAAATATGTTTGTGAGAAACTATGTGCCAGTTCCTGGTACAGTTTATTATTATATAGATTAAAAAAATCATACTTGTACTGAAAAAGTTGTTTTCCTGAAACTTATGTAATCAAACATAAGTAATAACAGACTATCCAAACTCAAACATTCACCATATATTTAGTAGATTTATTACAAATCTCAGGCTTGGAACAAAATATGTTAGGAAGGAAAAGACTAAAATGTCAAAGTAAAAAGTGTTTATTGTTTTAATAACAATAATACATAGTAATATTACCAATGAATACACAACATTGATATTACAGCTATATCTCAGCCTTTATCTTCGTAGTACATTGTAATAAAATAGTACAAGCTCAGGTTAACTGTAAAACTTAAGGTCCTATTGAGGTACGTAAACATAAAAGAATAAAAGCAAAGTGATTAAACATACCTTAAAATTAAATACTGAAAATAACTAGTAGAAACGTTCATTTAGTTGCAATCAAAGTATGCTAACTTAAATTGATGAAACCATTAATTTTAATGTTGTCAATCTAAGAATACAAGTTGTTCAGGAAACATTTTTTCTGCCACTGTAGTACTTCATTTAAAATAATTAATTGTGAATAATGATGAAATGAAGTGTACAGTAAGAATAGTACGAAATACAACAAATGTGGAAGTAAATATTAACAATATATTATATGACAACCATATTTAAAATATTTAAAAAAAGAGAAAATATGTCAAATTCAGGAAATTCCCATATTATCCCAAAATCCCACAAGCAGCCAAATTATCCCATATTTGGGATAAAAATCCCACAAGTGGAAACACTGTGTACGGTGTAAGAGAGGCAGGCAGCGGGCCGGGAGGGTGGGTTCAGAGTGACGTCACTGATGCCTGAGTCTACTGCGCAGCCTACTCATGACCCCTACCGTGTATTCTAGTATCCGTGAGTATGACCAATTCAATGCAGATGAGTGCCGCGCGCGTCGCACGAGTTTGTACGCACCTCAAAACGGAAGTATTTCCTGAGATCCACTTCAATTATCCTATTCACTATTTCCTCACAAAATATAGTAAGTACTATGATATAAGCCATTCAATAATTTAAAATATTATTCCTGAGAAATTAATCAAATTGGCATCGAATATGCTCCTAAAGACGATGAAGAGAAGAGATGAGTAACATCATTTTTTAATCAGTTGAATGAATATTACAAAGATGGTCAAGTTGTGCAACTTGGCATC
>JAGFPH010001996.1:198347-227093 GCA_018207615.1 Philaenus spumarius
TTTTTTAATCAGTTGAATGAATATTACAAAGATGGTCAAGTTGTGCAACTTCAGTTGGATCTCTGAAAAAGAAGTATTAATGAGGACACAACGCTGGATTACGGTAGAAAAGCATTCATTCGGACACATTCAATGATGAGTTAAAATTTTTATGACGAGGCACTTTTTCCCAATGTGTATACATTTTGGAGTATTGGAGCACCTTAGATGTGATTATTGCCAGTAACGAGAGCAGTTTCTCAAATTTGAGACGTTTAAAAGATTGGCTGAATCGCTGAATGGTCTTGCTCTTTTGAGTATTCACAGAGAAATTGATATAAAGGCAGAGGACGTTATCACAGGTTTTGATGAAAAGAGTCGAAAATTTGATCTGTAACTGTAATTGTATTTCTGTTTGAAACAATGCATTATTAATAGGCTAAAACATTTTTGCTCTATTCAATGGTTAATATAATATCTAATTAATCTATTAATCTGTTATGAAATAATTTAATATATAATTATCAGTAATCACTCATTAAAACTGTTATGACTGAGTTTACTCCAATATTTAATAATATGACTCATATATTTTCGTTACTTATAACTTATCCCCCCCCCCCCAAAAAAATATATTATGAATATTTATTTAATCAATAATATCGGGAAGGATAGCCTTAGCAACTAAAACCACAAAGATAAATATTATTATACTATCACTTTTCTTTATTTTTATTTAATTATGTTTGTGAAATTAAACAGGAAATTCAGACTTTTCTTACTAAAATTGTATTAAATACCTAATTTTAAATTTATTGTAAGGTAGGCCTATTCGAAATATTTGTGCATTAATGGATTAACAGTATTTTTTTTTTTAACGTAAAAATAAAAGTGTTAGCCTACATTAAAACATAATTAGGACTCCTAAAGTCAGTCCTACTAAAATACATAAAAGCATGATACTTTCAGTTGCTCCATAAGCATATTGTGCCTTCAAATTGGCACTAAAAAAGCTTTGCATGATTTCGAGCATCAAAAGGTTTTTTTGTGTTTGGATTTGGAAGGGTGGTCCTTGGTCCCACACTAAAGCCACGTTTACAATATGTAGCAAAACCTGCTATATAACTTTTGCTATATTTAATAATGTAACGAAAGTTATTATAGCAAAAAGCTATATTTATCAGGTTTGACCAAAATGGACGCATGTTACATGTAGCAGCAAAAGTAATGCAGCAGAATAGTTTCATAGAAGATGTCGAGGAGGAAGGATCAATTGCTAGCGTCAGCAATTACGATACTTTTTGCAACCCTTTGGAAAATTGCTACATGTGACATTTTTGCGTTTTGATAAATGTAGCATTTGTTTTATAACTTTTGCTATATAACAGGTTTTGCCTAGTGTAAACGTTACACAGGTTTTTGCTTTACACTAAACGTTACATGAAACAATGTAGAGAGGTAATAAGTCTACCGTCAAGGTCAGTTATTTTACTTTCTCACTATACTATAGTATAGAGAAAGTATAGTGATCGCAAAAAAAAATCGATATTGAGATTTTTGTGGAAATATCCGTTTTGGGACCCCCTGAGTCCAAGAAAATGGTTTTCACAAAATGCCTGCCTGTATGTATACAAAGCTAGAGCAAAAACTATTCGATCGATTTTAAACAAATTTGCACCAGACATGTCAGTAAGCCTGTATAAAAAAAACGGTTTTGAAAAATGTTGAAAAACTTCCCCCTTTTTGGCAAAAAAACCCCTTAAAAAATCAGTTATTATTTTTTTAATAGAAAAACGGCTCTAACGATGTTGATAAATAAATAAGGGTCTTCTATACCTTGCGTAAAACAGCAAAAATTTGCACTTCGTACTACCGTGTTTCGGACGCCGTTTTTCAACCTAAAAAGTTGTGAAACATCTTAAATTGTTCTTAAAGGCTTTGTGCTTTTGTCTTATATATATATCTCATAATTGAAAGAAATCGTCGGCAACTCCTTTTAATCAACAGTTTAAATGAGTAAAAATCGATTATTTTTAACACATTTTTTGGAAGTTTTAAGCAATAATTTTCATATTTTAAGCTAACACGTAAAAAATATAAAGCCTTCTTTATAACTTAAAGTAGTTTCCCAGATTATTAATTTATAAATAGAATCCAAAACACGGTATTACGAATGCATGTTTCAACGATTTTGCGGCTTGAGTCAGGCCTTTTGCATTGAAATCATACTGTACACTTGGGAGTTTTCTTCAAGGTAAAGAAGAGCCAATATGCAAAAAATGAGCCAATACCCTACCATATGCAAAAAAACGCACCTTTCTAAAAATTCTCGTTTTAGTCCAGCAGTCAGGTAAAACATTTGGGGGGGTACCTGGACACAATTCCAAAGTTAATGAAATTTTGGGGTATTGTTTGGGGACTTACAACGATGTAGTATACGAGTTTTCCACCTAAATTTCCTTGTGGAAACTTTAGGGGAGCCAAAAAACCGTGATTTTTTCGGCCTTTTTTCGGTTTTTTGCCTACAACTCGAAAACTACGCGTATAACGGAAAATTATTACCAATAATAAGTTAAAGAACATTAAGTTTCCTTCAAGATTCACTGGTCAAAAATATTTTTCGGCCTAATAGTTACCGAGGTACAGCCCTCTAAAGTTAGGCAACATTTCTTAAAATGTACATATTCATTTAAAAATGCATGACTTTGGCTCCTATCTTTCGATTTTCAACATATCTGTGTATATTATGTATACCCCTTACGTTTTACCACCTCACCCCTCCTTGAACCCCTTCCCCACCATTATTTATGGAGATATACCTAATGAAATGCATTCTGTAGCCCATTAACTCCTATAATAAATATCCTATGAAAATAATTGCCTATAACTGGAAAACTACGCATCCTACCGAAAAAATCTTTCCAGTAAATGTTTAAGAGCATTAACTTCCTTTAAAATTCACTGGTTAAATATATTTTTCGGCCTAATATTTACCGAGGTAGAGCCCTCTATCATGGTACGGTAATAATATCATTACCCTTCCTATTTAAGTGAGTACAGGTAATAATAGGCTTAAGTTACAGTAAAATAAAACAATGTAAAATATTACTTTGTCAAAATATACAAAATGTAAAATTTTGTCTAAACTTACTTCAGTTAGACAAAAACCAATCTTCTTTACAAAACTTAAAACGCACAAATATAATAATTATTGAATTATTCTTCACTAATACCTCACTCAAAATCATTAATCACTAAATAAATAATGCTTACATTATAATGGTCACTATTTTTCGCATACTTATTATAATATAATATTATTATAATATATTAATATTATAATAACGTATTATTATATATTATGTATCGTCTATTCCCTCTCCATTCGCTTACTTGTCTATATATACTATGTATCGCCTATTTCCTCTTCACGCTTTGACTTGTGTCTACGCAAAAAGTTTGCGTGACGCGAGATTTCAGAAACACAGTCAAACGAAAGTGCCCAACGGGCAAATAGAAGTTATCCCATTAAAAATTGATATTGGTTTCTTTACATCATGATGAGGAAATTGCTTCTGCTACCCCCAAACCAACCCGGTCAGGTAAGCTAACATTTGATTACAACAATGCCTATTTCATGTGCTATGATCAAGTTACTGAAGATTACAGAAATAAAACAGTTAAAGTTAAATCCTGAAAGACATAATTGTATGGTAAGGTGACACTACCAGGACTAGCAGATACGATTTTGTCAAAAGCAAGAGAGCTAGGTGACGATTGGAGGCAGAAAAAGGAGAACGTGTTGCGTTGTTGAAGAGTTTTAACACTCACAGATTTAGTTACATTGTATTACAAATTTTTACAATATTCCTGCACGTGTGCAAAAGAGACCTGGACGTGTAAGTACTTCCAACTTTGATCAAGCCATGGAGAATGTTTTCTCGTTTCGTGAAGAGAATAGTGATGAGTGCCAGTTTTTCATGGGCCAGTTGCTCGATCAGATAAATGGAGATTCTCGACCACACGTGAAAACTGTGAAGAGGCGCCTACAACAGGAAAAGTATGGAGCTGACATTATCAATAATGCAGGCAGCAGATCGAGTGATGACTCGGAGGATGAAAGTGGTGACAGTGTGCCCCCAAAAAATCAAGACTGACAATTAATTGATGGCCATGCATTTATCTAAATGTGCATATATTATTACTTTTAGTTTACAATGTAAATATGTATAAGTTTAAATATTTAAATAGTAAGTATAACGATTTCGTTCTATAACTACCTACACTACTTAATTGGGATAATGTGAGAGTGAAAAAGAGGCCAGACAAATTAAATGAGTTCAATTTACTTTTGAACTGGTCAGCTAATTCAATTTACTCTTGATATGGTTTGGTGTTGTGATTAAAAAACTTACTACTTTTTGGCCTATAGAATGCATATTATTAGGTACATCTCCATAAATAATGGTGGGGAAGGGAGTCTAGGAGGGATGGGTGGTAAAAGGTAAGGGGTATACATAATATACAATGATATGTTGATAATCGAAAGTTAGGGGCCAAGGACATGCATTTTTTAGTGAATGTTTACATTTAAAAAAATTTAGCCTAACTTTAGAAGGCCGCACCTCGGTAACTATTTGGCCGAAAAATATGTTTGACCAGTGAATCTTGAAGGAAATTTAATGCTCTTTAACCTTTTAGTTGATTAGATTTTAATCCTCCCAATAATTTTGGTTTAGTTGATTAGATTTTAATCCTCCCAATAATTTTGGTTTAGTTGGTTAGATTTTAAGCCTAAATTCCCAATAATTTAGGTTTAGTTGGATAGATTTTAAGCCTAAATTCCCAATAATTTAGGTTTAGTTGATTAGATTTTAAGCCTAAATTCCCAATAATTTATTTGTAAGATTTTTCCGTAAGACGTGTCATTTTTGAGTTGTAGGCAAAAACCAAAAAAAGTTCGAAAAAATTGCTGTTTTTTGGCTCCCCTGAAATTTCCACAAGGAAATTTAGGTGGAAAACTAGTATACTACATCCTTATACATCCCCAAACAACACCCCAAAATTTCATTATCTTTGGAATTGTGTCCATCTAAAAGTACCTGACTGCTGTATTTAGCTAATAGCAATAACTGATTTTTGGAGGTTTTTTGGCCATAAAGGGGGTTGTTTTTCAAAAATGTTCAAACCCTTTTTTCGTACATCTATACAGGCCTAATTGACATGTTTGGTCTAAATTTGTTCGAAATCGATTGAATAGTTTTCGCTCTAGATAATAATAATAATAATATTTATTAGTTAATCTCCTACTTTAATAAATCATCTCTCCTACCCCTCCTACAGTTATGAAGTCACAGTGAATCTGTTAAATAATTTAAATATGTTTGTGAGAAAGTATGTTCCAGTTCCTAGTACCGTTTATTAGATTACTATTTCCCTCTCTTTTCGAATTTCGCTTGACAGCAATACTCCCTCAGTTAGGCTAGAGGGCAGCACTTTACAAGTAAAAAGGGAGCAATAAAATTATGTAGTATGACTACTTTCACCCAGAATGCGCTGGCATAGCCTCTCACCGTATAATCCATAACGTGAAATATCTGTAAGATCCATAATCGAAGGTTATACCTTTGATTATTTACAAACCTTAATTAAAGGTCCATAATCAAAGGTTGACCCTAGGCTAATAGCCTGATATTTTATATACCGGTACAGTATCTGTGACAAAAAATAATTCATTAAGATTCAAATAAATTAATTTTTATTAAGACTCGCTTGTCAATTTTAATATTATTTGAGTTAAGCTATTAGTTAGGTAACATACAATATTGAAACAATCTTGTTATTATCTTTAAATTCAATTTAATAATATTCCATATACTGTACCCGGAATACTATGTAATAAACCTATATAGAATAATAATTAATTCTTGGTTTCAAATGGCCACTACGGCAACGATCATTAATTTGAATCGAATGTAAACAAAATTATCTCTTTTATATAACTGTTCAGTATATAAGTGCAACTATTTCTATTTTTAAATCCATTATTTAATAACTGATTGATTTTATTCATAACTTTTATCTTTGTCACATTTAATTTTAAATAGAGACTGAACCACTGAAGACTGATGTTTCCAGTTGTTCCTTATTGAATAAAAAATAAGTTAACAGTTTCACAGTGTTGGCTGCTGTCCCTGTCGCTGTTTTCGGAAAGGGAAGGGAATAAGGGAACTCATGATGACTCAAAAATAAAGTGGAAGGACTTAATATTTTGGTGTTTTGTTTTGTCTACTTATTGAGAAAAAACGTATTTGTAGAATGTTAGTACATATTTAAAGTGTCATCACTACATCACATACTTTGACTATGAAGCTTATGGTTAAAGTATTACAAGGCAAGGAGTGCACTCTTGATGTATGTTTTCTTCGTCAAATATCTAATAAATTAATAACTTGTAATAAGCTTAAATCGATATAATAGTATTTTATATAGCGAGCTTAGTTATTTAGAATGTATGGTATCATTTCGCCTTAGTAAATGTTATTTAAAAAAATTAGTATTTCACATTTCATCTTAAGGTTAGGTTAGCTTACTAGGTAACCTTCCTTTACCTTTATTACTAAATCTAAGATGCAATTAACATACACCATAAAAGGCCTAATACACGTTCAGTTATGTTCGACACCATTAACACTTATAAGTGTTAAGTATTCATTGTCCACACCTTAAGTTATTAATTGCCATGACCATTTTGTTCTAAATAGGCCTACTGAATAATAAATAAATTTTAAATTGCATCATTAGGTTGTCTCTTTCCTTCAAATATGATGCTACCAGTTTTGTTGTCAATATACCTAATAAAACTTGTATAATATGGACCTTTACATTACACATGATATCCATTTACAACAGTGAACCTAAATTTAATCATTTTGCAGGCACTTTCAAAACAAAAATACCTAACTTTTAAAAATCTACTAGAATTCGGTATGGAATCAATTTGCCTTTTTAAAAATGAATAAAATTGCTCTATTAGCGGCCTACATAAGGCGGTGTGGCGTAGGCCAACTTTTACTTTATGACCCTCAGCTGATATGTATGCTAACCTAAGCACATTTAATAGTGTTGAATGCACGTAAACATACTGTGACTAAAAACACACATACTGTGTGGTTGTCAGTTCGGGGCCAACCAAAGTCCCAGAAAAGTAAACCACACCTAATCATTCTTGTGGCTCTGCCGTGAAGACAGCGATACCACTTAAAAGCCATGCTTTTCTCATCATCATTTTTTTCAATGCTTGCATTTCTGTTGCAATACAAAACCACTTAATAGATATTACATAGGCCTATATATATGTTTACAAAGTAGGAACATACTGTGACTAGAGACTGTAAAGTTAGAACTTCAGGCTTTTTTAATTTTCATCAATTCAATGAATACATACATGGGCCCTTGTTATACAAATCGGATTTGATTCAATGTATCAAATCATGAATATCGAATATCCATGGTTTGTAGTTCTTGGGTACTTACGTATTATAAGGATTCCACTATTTTTATAGACATTTTTTATTACATACTATTTTTAGTAGTAACCTAGCAACTAAACATACTGTGACTAAGCCTCCGTATATTACGTAAGTACCTTAGTTTGATATAAAATATGGTAAACATTAAGTATTTATGTATTAAAGACTTTTATAAAGTGAAAATTGTTTGTGTTCCTGTTTTGTTATGTATTTATAGTATTTTTTATTAAGTTGTAGGCTATTAATAGCGGGTCTGGCAATCGTGCTTATTTACGTTCGTATGCACAGTTCGATATCATTGAAAAGATCTAATACTTGCCAAGTTAATAAGTTGTGCATATTTTGAATAAAAATGAATTTTATATATCGTTTGTATATATTTGTGACAAGTTAGCTTAACCCAACAATGGCCACGGTTAAAGCTAAAATTGGCCAGCCCGTTTTTAGCGTTTTGCAAGCATATTTTTAAAAATTCGCCAAAAATAGTAAATGAACCCCAATCCAAATGTGTTCAATAGCTTTTTTGTAGAAGAAACTTCAAAGAATTCAAATATGCCATTAAAAATAAGTTTATTTTGAAATTGTAAAAGTTATTAGCTCAAGAAACAAAAAATGTTCAGTAACGAAAGGAAAAAGTTCAACTTTAGGCCTACATAACAATTAGTAAACATTTTTTGTATTTTTTTCGTAAGCGTAAAAAAGTTTCGTAATTTAGTTCTAAATAGAACTGTATAAAAACATTTATCAATTTCAAATTTTTTATTTTGAAAAAAACGGTTTTTATGTTTCAAGTACACAACTGGTACCTACCTAGGCCTAGATTGTAACGTCATTTACTTATATATGCTTTGACCAAAAATGAAATATTATTATAAGAAAGTGTAGAGGATAAATCAAAAAAAAGAACGGTGTACTTGTCTTTCCTTAGTTCACAAAAGTGTTTGAGTTACATTTGTTTGAATAACAAAAAGACATCTGTCGAATAAAAACTCCCGACTAAACACGTGCAAATAGGTCGCGCCGTAAGAATAGCGTGGGAACAAACGCCCTAGGCGATCTCACGACAACGTCACTTTCCACTGCTGTCTAGACAATCACAAAACCGGTTTTATCCGGATTACTTGGCACCATTCGAAACTACAGACTTTCGTCTACAAAATGGTGTGAAGCAATCTGTCAAAACATTGGGCGTTGCCTTCTAAATAATCGTTGACAAAATGGCCTGTTTATCGATTGAGAGACTGTCCAATCGCAAGGGTTTTTAGTATCTCTTGTCTGAAACAGTAAATGTACTGTGAAATCTGATTGGAAGACACCAACAGAAAGATGAAATCACGACCAATCCAACGGTATCGTTAGAAATGCCAAAGAAACATTATTGTAGATGGTGGGAAACGTTGCAAGAGTGGGAAATAACAGTACAATTGTATGCAGTTTCGCGCGTGGAAACAGCTGTAGCCTGATATGCATATTTTAAAACGATGATTACGTATGCAAATATACGTTTTACGAAAAAGTTGTAAATACAAAAATTTAAGTTTAATTAATTTCCTTTCCAATGGTGCCAGTTTTATTACGATTGGATAATTTTAAGTGGGTTAAATTATCGTTTATGCAAATATATGCAAATATGTGAAGTTGTTGCGTTTGCGCCGTGAAACCTGGTGTTGTGGTGTCGTATGGCCGTTAGTAGGTTAACCAATATGTATACTTATAGACATAGGCCTATAAATATTTTTTGTTTGTGTATAAAATTGTTAAATTGTCATTATTATGTATTGAAAACTTGTAGATCTTGCAACGCTATAACATCATCCAGTAGGTACTTTAAAATGGTTGAACGATTAACTGTGATAAGTCTGTTACTGAACACTTCTTATTTATTTTATTATATATGTCAAAAACACTTTCCTATGGTTTAGAATATAAATACAAAACTAGGTAGTTTGTTAGCATTATATAAATATGTACGATCACTAGTAAATGTCCTTTTATCCAAAACTGTTGTCTGTGCTGCACGTGTAATAAGTTAGTAGAAATCTGATATTTAATTTTTTAAATAGTTCTTCAGTTCTTTTTTAAAACGGATAAATAACTTTGTTTTATTCGAATAAATTTCATTAATAATCAATTGCTGGCACTTCCATAATCATATTCAAGAGTTATTAGAAACTTGAAAATATTTTATGGATGTAAATTATAGAAGGGAACTGCTTTAACCCTTTGCGCTCGGATGGTCATACGATATTCTCAGTCAGCTCTGAATATTTACCGAATTAGACATTCCCACAGCTCGGAAGACCAGCCTGACTGGCCGCTTACGATAGGCCTAAACTGTTGTCAGCTCTGCCACCAACTTGATCTAGCGGCGTCAACAGCTCTGAATTATTAGTGGGAATTAATTAGTTTAAGATTTCAGCACAATCCAAACAAAATAAAACTACTAAAAATAAATTAATGCAGATCATTTGTGTGGCAATCCGGGCGTTCGAGGGATTTTAACTTGTCCAGTACTGCTGGCCATCCGATCTGAGAGGAACGTAACTTGCACCAACAATTCATACTTGACAAAGAAATGGCTGTCGCCCGCACTACTGGCTATCCGAGCCCAGAGGACTTATATTAAAAATCCTACCAGAGTGCAAAGGGTTAAGTTTTTTGGATGAACTTACAGAATTTAATGTTTCCCAAAACTTGTGAACTTAGTAAATAACATATGTATGGCATTTGCAGTAAAATGTAGCAAATTTTCAAAAAATATATCTGCAAATACCTAAAAACGCGTTTGTAAAAATATGCCAAGAACTTATATAGGGTTAGATGCAAAATAATTGTTTTTAGTCTTCTAAATTTTATTTTTATGTTAGGTACCAAGTAGTACGTCAGTATTAGAAGTGAAACAACATCTACAGACAGCTCTTAATGTTCCCGTAGACCAACAGAAACTCCTTCTTACTGGACGACCTCTAGCAGGTACCTTTTCACTAAGAGTGGATCCAATACCAATACCTCTGAGAATTATTTATTTTATGAACAAATTTTAAAACTGTAAATAATTAACTCTTTACACACGATTATAAATTACAATAATAATCAAGTTAGACTTTATTTTCATTTAATTTATTCAAAAACAATATTATAATAGAATAAAATTTATTTACATGTCTATAGGCTCAAATAAAATAAAAAATGGCTAAGTAAAAAATTATTTTAAATTAGAGCTTTTGATTAATAGTGTTCAAGTTCAATTTTCAGATTTAAAAATATTAAATGTTTAATATTAGGCTATCTCAGGGAAGGAGCTGGCATTGATAAGTTATAATATAAACGCCTAATTTCAATTACTTTTAGTTCTTTTAAAAAGTATCGAAATTGCAAATAATTATAGTGTTCAATTACTGTAAATGTATGGTCTAAACAGGATGAGAATTGAATGTTTATTTTTCTTTGGTATTTTTATTGCACTATGAAATTTCAGAGAGTCACTTTAGAAAGTTATTAGAATTCATAGTTTTAATTTATCTCTTGGTAATGTTTGAATCAATTCTCAGTTGTTTAAATATTGAGATTCTTACAGTTTAGGATGTTTACTTATCGAACATCAGGAGTTATTTATTTATAAATAAAGGACACAATTTAATTACTTTTCTGAGGCACTTAAACACAACTACTCTTGTAACATCAAGATGCGACTGCCCCTGTTGATGTCTTAAGTGGTTTGATAACGTCATCTTCTCGGATATGTTAATGAGTTGCACGGTAGCATTCTATCCTGTCATTTTGGGTCTATTAATGTATATCAATTTGTATATTGTTTTATAATAAAATTTCACCTTTTTAAATTTCTAAATACTTTTAAAATATTCCTTTTATCTAGGGATGGGTCGATTCTCGATACCACCGATACTTTAGCTTTGGTATCGGTATCAAGAATCGATAGCCGAAACTCGATACCAATTACCGATACCAAGAGACACTCAGTTGTCAGAACTGCCCGTTCTCGTATAGACTCCGTGAATATAATCTCCGGTATTTGCAATCGCATTCTCTGTATTTTAACTCGATTCAGCATTTAACAATAAATATCAGTAGGGAAAATGTAAAACATTATTAATTTTATGTAAGTAGACATTTTCCCCAGTAAAATGTTTTAGGCAATTGTTTCCTTTCTTAAGTAAACGCTTCCAGGCCTGCAGAATATGTCCGAACGCCCGAACGAGGTTCGGGGGAAATTGGGACTGAGCTGGGGAAATTTTGGCCGGGGAAAAATCCACCAAAAATAAAGAAAATATAATTATTTTGGGGGAAAATGGATAGGAAATGAATGGGAACAAAGGTCAGCTTAATCGGTTTGTATGATACATATTCAATCAAACACACCAACATACACAAACAAAGTGTGTTGTCTGCCCTCTGTTGCAAGTTGCAAGTCGGACAGGGTTCCTATTTAATTTTCACCGCACAAAATATTGTACGGTGGAGCTGCGATACGACATTAATCTTCACCGCACAAAATATGGTACGGCCGAGCCGCCGATACGATATTTTTGTGCCGGTTGATGAATGGCAGTTTCCTGATTCTTAAGGGCGTTCAAATACATTCGTTGGGTATTAAAAAATAATTATTATGATACCGGTATGCACATTTTGATTAGTTTCATACAAATGATATTATTCAAGCGATTATAATTAAATCATATTAAACCAAATTATACGATATTTAATGTATAGGTATTACCGATGTTTTTTTATTTTCTTTTACCGAAATTCGAAATTAGTCTTTGTCAGTAAAATGCGTACAATGTGATGTGCGTACTCATTTATTACTTCGGCTTGCATTAAAATGCCGAAGTATTGAAATGATGCGATGTTTTTTCCTGTACACACGGTATAAGCACTCACAGACGTCGGTCGTAGAAAACTTCTGTTGGTACCAAAATCTTTGTAATTTTATTGCGGAGAGTTGAAAAGCTTTTGAGCTTTCTAGCATGAGGCGTAGCGCGTCAGGGTCACTTTTTTGGGTCAACATTTTGAAAAATTGGGTCAAAATTATGAAAATACAGTGTGGGGCTATCGTTTTATATGTTTTTGGGTACAAAACAACGATTTTGCGAGTTAAAAAGTCGTAGCGTGTCGGAGTCACGTTTTTGCATCAACTTTTTGAAAATTCAGTGTGGGGTATCGTTTTATATGTTTTTGGGTACGGGAAAACCGATGTTGACAGTTAGAAAGTCGTAGCGCGTCGGGGTCTCGTTTTTGGTTCAAAATTTTGAAAGTACAGTGTGGGGTAACGTTTTATATGTTTTAGGGTACGGGAAAACCGATTTTGACAGTTAAAAAGTTGTAGCGCATCGGGATCGCGATTTTGGATCAACATTTTGAAAATTCAGTATGGGGTATCGTTTTATATGTTTTAGGGTACGGGAATCCCGATTTTTGACATTTAAAAGTCGTAACGCGTCAGGATCACGTTTTTTGAATCAAAATTCAGTATGGGGTATAATTTTATATGTTTGTTAGTACGAGAAAACCGATTTTGACAGTTAAAAAGTCGTAGCGCATCGGGATCACATTTTTGGATAAACATTTTGAAAATTCAGTATGGGGTATCGTTTTATATGTTTTTGGGTACTGGAAACCCGATTTTGACATTTAAAAAGTCGTAGCGCATCGGGATCGCGTTTTTGGATCAACATTTTGAAAACTCAGTATGGGGTATCGTTTTATATGTTTTTGGGTACGGAAACCCGATTTTTGACATTTAAAAGTCGTAGCGCGTCGGGATCACATTTTTTAATCAAAATTCAGTATGGGGTATTATTTTATATGTTTTTGGGTACGGAAAAACCGATGTTGACAGTTAAAAAGTCGTAACGTGTCGGGATCATTTATTTTTTTAACTAAATGTAACAAATGAAAAGTAATTGTTAAGTTTAATTTTCTTTCAATTCGTGTGATCCGGACGATTTTCAGTAGTGACTGTGATTCAGTAGGTAGATAATTCGGTAATTGAATTGGAACTAATTAAATATAACATTTACTTTGTTTTTACCACTTAAGTATTAGGCCCGTGTTACACCGTAAAATATTTTATAAAATATGTAAAATATTTAAAAGATTTGAAAAGTGATTCTTTTTTATAAAACATTTTGGACTTGTACTAAAAGGTAAAAATGTATCTAACATTTTATAAAAGATAAAATGCCAACCTCTTAAATTTTATAAAAGAAATATATTATAAAAGATGGCCCGCCATTACACTATCAAAGATCTTTGTCAAAGAACTTTTATAAAACATATTTTATAAAATATTTTACAGTGTAATACGGGCCTTAGGACTACTTTTAAACATAATAAAATAGCAATAATCAAGTTGTATTTTTGTGTTTTAAACCTTTTGGGACCATATGAAGATATTTCACTGCAGATATTTAATTTCACCGTAGTTAATTAAGTAAAAATAATGCTTTTATTATTTTTTTGAAGATTTATATTTTATAATGAATATAATACAAATTATTAAAACATAAGGTCAATAAATATGTTGAAATAGATAAACAAACTGTGTTAATGTCTAGCGCATCTGTAGCGAATGCCGATCAATTTTGGGGAAATTTTTAGTGAAAAAAAGTGTGTTCTGGGGAAATTTTGTGTGCTAAAACACTTTCTGCACCCCTGAACGCTTCTTGTTTTATTTTTATTCATGCGTAGGCTGTTATTTGTACACAAGAAGTCTAGAGTAGGCTCAAGGTCAAACACTTATTGATTCGTTTGTTATCGTGTCTATAGAATTAGGGTGTCTATTGTGAAGAAAAATAACACATTTTATAGATCGGTAACAAAAGTATTTAAACTTTAAAGTAATAATTTTATTTGTTTGCAATCGGGTAAAACTTGTTGGGACTTACGTTACCCGTGATTTATGATTTTTATGGGAGTCCCGACGGAATTCCTTTGTTTTACTTTTTATTTAGAGATGGGTCGGTTCCATTTTTTTTTGGTTCCCGGTCTAGAGTCAAATCGGTTCTATTTATTATTCAAGGAATTTAACAAGAATTTAAGAGTAAAGTATAAGATTTAATTTGAATACTGAAATGATTAAGTATGTTATGTACAGATAATTAAATACAAGTATTCAGCTAAGTTAAATTACAGACAAAAGTCCATCACTTTCAACGTCTATTAAATATTGCCACACTTTCGATGCCATTGCTGAAAAGACTAGCCTACTCCGGTTAAGTTTCCACATATCCTCAACTAACTAAACTTAATCAAATTAATATGTTAATTCAGTATAGTGTCGATTATCCGAAAGCGGAAATGTACTGTAAATAAATAAGTACATTACAGTACTGCACGTAATTCCGAATTTAAAGGTTTTTACTCGCATAATCAGCCGAGTTGTAAACTTCAGGGAGTTTGTGCGCTCAACGGAACAGCAGCCGCTGTTGAGTCAGCCGAGCGCTGGGCCGCACTTTGTAAGTGAGTAGGCCTACACAATTTAATTACCCGAACAAATCGACGCTCTACTATTAACTAATGCGGTAACTAAAACAAAAATATTTAAATTTAATAAAAAAAAAATAAAACACTGCACTAAAACTGAATACTGTATTTATTTACACACAGCGTTATTAACTTGATATTACAGTACTTTGTTCCAACAAGTTGTTAAGACTTCGGCGGGACTAAACTGACGCCGTCTAATCAAATTATCGATGATTGAAGTTCCGATTATTTCTAAACTTATCCGAATTGAACGTTCAGTAACAAAACATGTGATATTGCGAATAACGTTATCCTAGTCAGTTGTAAAAAAATATTATTCCGAATAATTAAAAACTTGTTTTATTTTAAATTGCAACGCATTCTGCTATTTCGTTACTGAAACTCTCACGTGTTTTTCAATGGACTAGGTTAATTGTATTTTCTTATGCGGACATTCCATTGTTTTCGGGAGTAGGTTTTTCGCGGACATACGCTGTTATATATTAAATTGCGTTTGAATGCCGCGTTTTATAAAATTGGTGCTAATAATATTCGGACGACGTATTCTTTTGCGGACATTCATCATTTTATTTTTAATAACATTTCACCAATGGCAGTTCATAAAATTGGTACTAATTATATTCGGGCATCGATTTTTTGCGGGCATTTACTGCGGTACTTAAATTATTTTTAACGCCGGCGTTTTTAAAAATTAGCGCTAATAATATTCGGACGTCGTATTCTTTGCGGACATTCGTCATTTTATTTATTTTTTTTCGCTGTTTTTTTTTTTAGGTATTGGTATTGAGAATTGATTTTTCAAAGTATCGGTATCGGTATCGAGAATCGAAAAATTTGGTATCGACACATCCCTACTTTTATCTAACATTCTCAGCTTAAATTAGCGTCTTCTTTAGTTGTTAATTTAGGTTGAAGATTTCTGTTTATGGTCAACTCAATGCTTTCATTTCTTATAATTACAATAAATGTATTTAATTTCTATGTTAAATTCAAGTCCTAGGTTTGAGGATTTACATTTTATATTATATTTAATTCTAATATCGAAACAAAGTCTGGTGAGCAACTGGCTGTAAAGCTGAGCCTTTAATTTGCAATGTCAGATTGTTGTTGTAATGTCAGGATAAATTGTTTAAGTCCTTGTCAGTTTGGTTATAGGAAAGGTATGTCCAACACTAGTGCCGCAGATGGCTGAGTAAAATCCATTTCACTGGAAAAGGAAAATTTAACTTTGCCCAAGCCTTTGATTATATGAATATTATGTTAGAAAAAATGGAAGTCTATTGTGAAGATAACAATATAAGAATATTTCAATCTTATCTTTCTGACAGACAACAGATTGTTAGTGTTATTATTTGTGGATATCTAAAATGTTAAGTGTAAAGTCAGATGTTCCACAGTATACGTTTTTTATCTCCGTTTATGATGTTGGTAGGGCCTTCGCTTGAAACAGTTTTCGTTCAGTTTAGAAAGTTTAAATTAGTGAAACATCAGCTTGTTTATATAGAAGGCGGTATTTCTTTATAATGATAATATTAGAAATAATCACTATTTCAAAGCGGGCTTTAAAATGTAATATATTTGTGACTAGTAATTTTAATTTCTCATTTTTTAAACTAATACTAATGCAATGTATGTTACAGATGAAAAATGTTTAATGGACTATCCTTCAATTAAAGATGGAACGAAACTCAATCTAATTGTGAAGAAAGAATCTGTAGGGTCAGATGCACTGCCTGAAAAATCTATTCTTAGGGAAGCAGCATATAAATTTTTACGAGATTTTTATTCCGAATCAGATACTTTAAAGATTGTAGATGAATTTATCAAGGTATTGTTTATATTGAAGAAGTATTTTAATCCATCATTATATTATCATGGGCTATTTTATATTATAAACAACCGTAGATATTATTTAAAAAGATAAACAAATTGTAAATTGACAGCGAAAAAGTTGAAATCTTTATTTTAGAAAGTTATTAAGATATCAAATAAACCATGGTGCGAGGATTTTGAGTTCCAGAATAATGTGATCTTTGATAATGTAAAATTCCTTAGATCACTTTTTTCATATTGAAATAAACAAAATTAGGGGATGTATAAGGAAAATGTAGTTTTACATTACATTTACATTTTATATTTACATGTTTATTGTGACTATAATTATTCTTATTATATGTTCATGAGCTATATCATAAACACTTGCTATCTATTAATGCCTCCATGATTTCATTTTGCATAGTTGAAGAGCAGATTCTAATTATTTTAAAATTTGTTTGCAGGAATTTAATCGATCCATGTCAACGCTCAGTTTAGACGATTATGACAGAATTGCTTGTTCGTATTTCGAAGAAGACAAAATGAGTTGAGCCATTTATCGAATTTAATTAGGAATTATGTAAAACAAATTAAAACAAAGTACTTTTACTGCAGTTGTTCAAATTTATGAAAACCAAATTTGAATTATGTTTTCATATCCTTTCAATATACCTTATTACAATTTTTGGTTTTTGTTAAATTGCTATAGTTTATTTTAATAGTATGTTGGTATAGAATTACATAGTGGAGTCATTGTAATAAAGGAAAATATTTGTATGTTTATATAGTTTAAAATTACAAATAGGCCATTTTCATAGTGATGCATGTTTAGTACTTTTGTATATAATAATGGACTAAAATCTAGTTGTGAAAGTAGTTGCTTATAACATTTTAATTTTGTATACAATTCATTTAGAAAGTGGGATTAAAAATTATGTACAGTATTTATTTTTGTAGAAAATATGTATGTTTGTACATGCTATACTATGAGGCAGCCTTTTTACTTTCTCACTAATAGTATAGAAAAAGTATAGTGATTGCAAAAAAAATCGAGTCGAAAAAAGTGGTTTTCACAAAATGTCTGTCTGTATGTACACAGCTAGAGAGAAAACTATTTGATCGATTTCAAACAAATTTGCACCAAACATGTCAATAAGGCCTGTATAGATGCACGAAAAAGGTTTTGAATTTTTTTGAAAAACAACCCCTTTTTTTGACCAAAAAATCAGTTATTATTTTTTTTTATAAAAAACGGCTTTAACTATTTTAATAAAATTTGGCTTATTTGTAGCCCTTGATATGCAAAAAAAACGTATCTTTCTAAAAATTCTCGTTTAGGTAGTAATAATAACTGATTTTGGGGGTTTTTTGGCTAAAAAGTGGGTTGATTTTCAAAACCTTTTTTCGTGCATCTATACAGGCCTAATTGACATGTTTGGTGCAAATTTGTTTGAAATCGATCAAATAGTTTTAATAATAATATGTATTAGTTACTCTCCTACTTTAATACAATTATGAAGTCACAGGAATCTGTTTAGTAATTTAAATATGTTTGTGAGAAAGTTTATTTAAGTTTAATTAGAGGAGGGATATATTTCTGTTATCATCTTGTTGTAATCATTCATTTCCAGTAGGTGATTAAATCTTGTGTCACGTGTATTTTTGACAGAATCGCACATGTGACCCAGTGTGGTATACATAATTATAAAAAGACATCAATCCATCCTAATATATAATTAATAATTGTCCATCATTCACAAAAATCATACTACATTCAAAATGCAAGTTGGAAGTAAAGCATACATGTAAATTCGTAGCTAGTTTCGAAATTGCAGAACAAGCGTCTCCGGCATTTCCAGAGAGGATCAATTGACAAGGATGCAGTATCTTGGGAGAGGCAGTCTCTTGAGAGAAGGCTGTGTGATTCCCCTCTGTACCCTTTTTTTTTACTGTTAAATATAAAGAGCCAGTAAGATTTGTGTTGTATAATAGATTTTTAATTTTTTTATTTATTATTTTAATCTACAATCAGTCAACAGACTATAATTAGATTAGATACAGTAAAAATGGCGTTATGAAGATAGTGGAGCCACCGCCCCGCAATTCTTCCTAGTCAGACAGCATGTCCTTCTGCTTCAGTCTTCTGACGGAACATGGCGTTAACAACAGCCTGGCAAGAGGGTTAGGATGTCCCGAAAGGTGATTCATGTGATTCCTACTTCGACGAACAATTTCCTCTTGGATCGTTGGCATGTCCAGATAGTCATGGATCTCAGAGATGCGAGTATACCATGGAGGATTCAAAATAACTTGTAGAATTTTATTTTGGGCCCTGTGCATGCATTGTATAGTGGACTTGCTTGCAGTGCCCCAAAGTTCGATGCCATAGGTCCAAATAGGTTTGAGGATTAAACAATAGACCAAAAGTTTGTTGTTAAGAGAGAGAGCAGATTTTCTACCTAGGAGCTAAAGTAGGTTTCTAAAACGATTGTTGACCACATCTCTCTTGTTCCTGACGTGATTTTTCCAAGTCAAACGACGATCAAAGTAGAATCCAAGATACTTAATGCATTCGGACTGAGGCAAAATATCATTCCCCAACTTAACTGGGGCACGTATCCCTTTACGTAGAGCAAAGGTAACGTGATGTGATTTGGATGCACTGGCTTTTATACGCCACTTAACTAACCAGGCATTTGTAATGTCCAATTGTCGCTGCTAGCTTCATCTGAACTATTATTACACGAGAGGAAAGCAGTATCTTCTGCAAACGTTGCAACAGTAATGCCTGGTAACTGTGGCATATCACATGTGAATATATTGTACAACACAGGGCCCAGTACCGAGCCCTGCGGAACACCTGCATAGAAGTTATAGAGGGCAGATCTCGCCTCACCATGCTTAACCTGAAAGACTCTCCCGGACAGATAAGAGTCTAATACCAGGAACATCGAGTGGGGCAAAAATTTCTTGATCTTGCACAGCAGACCCTGTCGAACGCCTGCTGAACATCCAAAAATGCCGCTGAGCAGTACTCCCTCTTCTCTAAGGCCTGTCTTATAGTACGGTAAACCCTGTGAGCCTGCTCGACAGTAGAATGGTGACTATGAAATCCAAACTAATGGTGCGGAACTAAATGAGACTCCTCAAGACTGCATGATTCTTGGCAAAAATAATCTTTCCCACACTTTCGACAGCACAGGAGTGAGCCTAATGGGGCGATATGAACTGGTATCACTGGGTGATTTTCCAAGTTTGTGAATCATGACTATCTGTGAAACCTTCCATATAGACGGAAAGTAGGAAAGCCTAAGTATTGAATTAAAGGGACGTAACAAGAACACAAAACACTTCCCGGGAAGTTCTTTTAGCACTTTCGGGGTAATCAGGTCAAAACCCGGGGCCTTATTATCCTCCAGCGCAGCTACTGTTCTACGAAGTTCTTTGAGTGTAATGTATAATAGATAGCAACGAGAAATAAAAGAAAGTAATTAGACTAAAGCATTTCTTTTCCCACGCGGACCTTCACGCCATCTTTTCAGCTCGGAGACTATCCTGACAGCTCTGGAGTTGAAGACCAAGGACACAAGCAGAGGCCTAGCATCACAATTGGTGTGAGAAGGTTTCCTTTGCGCCAGGGCACAGTTGGTGTCGCAAATAGCGACATTTGCCTTAATCACTATTCCCACTAAACTTTTAATTTCATTATCACCAATAAACTTTCCTTCTTCATCCATTTAACTGAAATAGATGAATCATTGAAATTGTCCTTTGTAAAATATTAATTTCTATTGATGAGCCATTATAAGTGTATAGGTTGTTGATAGCTTACAATATACACAAGAACAGTTTTGTCACATTTAAGACAAAGATCTAAAACATAATCAAATGAGCTATAGCCTATATACCATAGCTTTAAAACTTTGAAGCGAAGGTAGGACTGAAAGGGTTAAAATAGTGATGTCACCTTTCTAATATTGGGATATAAGTATCACTGATACATTGTGACCATTAAAAAATAATTCATCAATCATACCAAAGTAATGACCTCTACAAAAAATACATTTTTTTTCTAATAGTGAAATAATTTTTTTTGTGCAATCCATGCAGTTTCTTTTCTTGCGCAAAAAAAGTATTGTAATCGTCGACGTATTCATCCTAAAATTTTGATGAATATATTTTTTTATGGGAGTATATAAGGAAGTTGATTTCAAAAAATAAGTTTTAAAAAAAATCGGCAAGTTGTATTTTTAGCCATAATTTAATGTATTTTTTCGTTCACATGAAAAGTAAACATATTTTGCTAAATTGTATAAAATTAATGAAGAAACAGGTTCCCTTTTTTAAATGTATCTATTTTTTTATTTAATTATGCTGTTATTAAATCTGTTGAGTTTAATTATTTTAAAGAATATTACAAACTGCAATAATACATGTATCATAATACTCTAAAACGGAATTAATAATCAATCCAAAAAAGTGCTAACAAGGGATGGCCAACTTTGTAGCAGACAATTTAAACCTTTTACAGTCAATATAATATTGCTTTACATCCGTGACAGCACTAATGAAAGGTACATCATCTAGATGAAGATGATGGATTTGAGTTTTTTATTTCAAAATTATAGTTTGTGGTGTTAGTAGTGATTTATATCTTAATGAAAACATAACATCCTTAGAACTTACAAATTATTTCTCTTTAAAAATTTGTCTCATTTCAAATTTTGAAAGTTAAAATTTGCAGAAAATTATATATCTACTCCCTCTTTGCAAATAATCATATTTGTCTTTTTCTCCCTCCCAACCTCATATAAAGTTATATTTACAACAAGTGAGCTTATTTATTTTCAGTAAATTTTTGAAAATATGCTCCTCACAGAATGGTTAGTTTTATAAAAATTCTTCATGACTTAGGAGTTGATAGTTAACATAAACACATATTTATATGAATTCCATAACATGTTTATTAATTGCTAATATCAAATTGGTTAGTCGATAGGTAAACTTATTTATTTAAAATATATAAAAAAAATGTTGACATTAGCTGCCCTATATGTTATGGAAGATGACAGCAACGTTGCACAGTAATTTAAAAAATACAATAACCTTTATATACAATAATACTTTGTTTTAAACATATTACATAAAGCTATGTAAAGATAATTCTATAAATATGTACATTATTACATAAGTACAGTTTGTAGCATTATGACATTTAATAAGCAAACAGTTCTGGGAATAGAACTTCGTACATCGGTGGTTGCGAAGATTGGTGTGTCATTGGATTGGAAGGAGTAAGAGGTGTACTGATACTGCCGGATAAACGACCAAACAATTCATTTAGTTTGTACTGCAATGACTCTTCTTCCTGAAAACAAAATTATGTGTTTTTAAGATTGGAGAAAAATCTTAAAATAGCACAGCTAGCCCATCTCAACAGTACTGAATTCATCAGAGTTGGAATTGTTTATATAATCCACGCACTGGAGTACTTTACCAACTTATTTGTTTTCTTTAACCCTAACCCTGGTATTCCGTAGTAACTCATAGCGATTTATTTTTTCCATTCCCTGGCTTTCCGTACTAATCCGTAGCAGAACTTAAATGCGTATAACTTCACCATCTGTTGGAATATTTTAAAACTAACTTCAGAAACGTGTTCAGAGAACATTTTACTTACAGAACAGTTGTATTTGATTTTTAATTTCTTCCAGCTGTTAATGGTTTTAGATCTGTGTTTTTAATCATCTGTCGCACAACTTTTGTAAACCAAGAGTCATGTAAAACATGGCTAGACTAAATTTAAAATACATGAGCAGAAGACCAAATTAAGTCACATGATGGAAAAATTCACGTAATATATAGGTAACTGTAATTTATAGTAAATTTAAAATACATGGTTATTTTTTTTATTTATTAAATGTAGTTTTGTAGTAATTTGACACAAATAAAACAGACAGTTTAAGGCCTAACAAATATATATAAAGTGTCTCCTAACATTTTTGTAAAAATTATAACTGTGAGTGAACTTATTTTTCAATTTGTTTTTTATTTGGACTTAAAAAAAATTCAGTGCTGCATTAGGTAAGTAAATATAAAAATTTTTTATATACCAATATATTATTAAGATATAGTAAAAATTTCATGTATATTGAATAAGTAGTTAATTAGTTATCGTAGTTTGAATATAAGTGAAAAATTTGACCATTTAAGAGGTCTGGTATGAGGCACTTGGTGTCAATAATTATGAATACCACTGAAAGGGTTAACAGTTTTTTATCTGATACCAAAACATTAAAAAAATGTATTTACAAAAAACTAATATTTTTCTAAATTAATTATATAAAAACTCTCAACATCTACTGCAATAAAAAGAACAATCTCATGGAGCAAAATACAAAACCATAAATAATGCTAACAGCACAAAAAATGAACTTCAGAAATTACTAGCCATTTTACTTGCTGCCATTTCGTAATGAAATCACTTGATCCTTACTACAATGGCATTATTAACTACTGCTATACATTGAAAAATCAATTTAGACTAATACACAGTAGAGTCCCGTCATTCTGAACTAATTGGGGCCGAACACTGTTTGGTTTAGCAGGAATTCGGAATAGGCGGATTTAATGAATGATATCAACATACTGACTTGTTAAGGCGTAAATTAAGTGTGGAGACATCTGCTAGTGTCAGTTCTATACAGTGTTGATCGGCAAGGAGGAGGTGTTTCAACATCTCACTTCTTTCAAAAATTGTATTTGTTCTTATTAATTTAGGCACTGTTTATTCTTTATGTAGATGATTATTGTATGACATGAATTAATTAATTATTGTATAAAAAACACAATTTTGGGAAAGGCATAATGTATGATGAATTATATAATCTTCAAATATTCTTTCTTTGAAATTTTATATGATTACATTATTTGACTGTATCCAAACTATCATACTGCACTCTATACCGAAAAACAACTTGTCCTTTCAACAGCATTTGCAATAGTTTACTCTGAGCTACATGCCTACTTTTGTTATTTATTTTACTTAATAGTTCTGTCTGATTGAAAATCTTGGTATTTGTATGTGTTTTGTAATTTTTTTAAAGTTTTCTAAATTTTAATTTTATAGTTTTTCTTAGATCTTCAGATATAAATGGTACTTCTTATGTCATACTTGAATGTATTTCCATATACCAGACTTTATTTAGGACATATAATAGCATCCTCCCCTTTATTTCATTAGGGAGTCCTTTTTTCTTTCTTACTATACCAGTAAAGAAAGTTTCAGTTCTATATAGCATTTCAACAAGAGGCAAACTTGTGAAAAAATTCAGTAAACACATGAAGACGATATTAACATGATATTATTTTGCGATTTCTTCTTTTTTTTAAATCATTGCACATGGAAATAAGTTTACTTACTACGGTGTATGCAAGACTAATTTTTTTTAAACAAATTTGGGATATAGAATTTTAGCTGCTGACTTCATAAATTCACTGTCAAAATGTTGTCTTTTAAAATAAAATAGTTGAATCTGAAGTTTTTTCTTTAACCCTTTGCGGTCGGATACGGTATTTATAGTTTGTCCTCTGCGATCGCATGGCTGGTCTGACGGGCCACAGCCATTTGCGCGACAAGTCGAAATTGTTTCCACTAGAGTTGTCCTCAGCGCTCGGCTGGCCCGTGAGACTGCCCAAGATAGAATTCCTGCTACGCTCGGGTGGCCTGTGTCACTGGCCAGAAAAACATTCTGTATTTAGAAATATTTACCATGTGCCAGTATGTCTGTGAAGTGCCTACTGAGTAACTATTGAACTACATGACCAATGTGTTTCATCACATTTTACTGCCTTCTGCCTTGGAAAAAATATAAACACACAGCAGTTTTGCCGGTTCCATTGGTGTTGTTTGTACCGAATGAGTTGTCCGTACATTGTATTGTCACTGTTTATTTATCAATTTGTTTTAAGTCAAGATTTTAACATTGGTTTTATTTGTGATTTGTGTAAATTGATTTGTAAAGTTTTAAACATAGTGTTTTTACACAAGGCTCAGTATAATCTGTAATTTCTTTTGTTATTCAATTAGTATATGATGTCATTTTAATAAAACAATCAAAAGTATATTGTAATCCATTTGTGGATCCCTTGTGTCCATTTTAACTCATGTTGAAATTATTCCGTGCTATCTTTGACAACTGTGTGGCCGGTTTCACGGGCCTTCCGACCGCAAAGGGTTAAAATAAGATTGTCTCTGATAGTGGCCCATTTTGCAAGCGTGCTTAGTATCATAATGGTGTTTTATATAAAACTCCTTTACCACAGAAATATAGTCATTGCATATCAATCATATAGGTTTTTCTTTAACGTCTACAAAGATATACCTATCCACTTTTCTTGAAACAATCGTTTTTCATCAGAAATCTTGATTCTTACTGGAGCTTGCGGCCACTACGAAAATTATAAATCACAAAACAACAATAGACACACACAAAAATAATGTAACACTGAAATAGTCAGCCGACAAACCAAAATGAACAGAACTAAACAAAGGCAAAGATCATAAAAATCTATCACTGAAATTGTAAACAAACCAAGGTAAACTGAGAACTGCATAAAGACCAAGAAGGCAGGAGAATTGTGGACTGTATCTAGCTCATGCTGTGAAGAATGAACCATACTATTCTGAAACTTGGAATCACTGATAGGTAGCCTATGTGAATAATATTTGGTACTATTTGCGTTATTTTAAGCTTATCCTTAAATAGAAAATTATTCTTTGGTTAAAAATAAAAGTGAATATATTTTTATTGTAGCATCGGGCCGCACCCATGTGGCGGGTTGATGATGTATTGTGTAACACAGCCAATCCAAGAATCGACTTGAACAGGACTCTATTATTTTGGCCTACTTTCAATACAAAATTAAACTATCTTTTGTCACTCACCTTAGTTGTGCTTATAGTCATCAGCTCTTGGAAAGGCATGTTTCTGAACGCTTCGCTCAGCTGTTTCTGGCGTTCAGCTTCTGCTTCTCGTTTGACTTCAGGACTTTCTGATAGAACTCGTTTCATTGCTTCAAACGTCAACTCTTCCTCAGGACATTTCTGGCACAACAAAAATAGCAGTAATTTTACAATTTGTGGTTGATGATGATGAATAAATCAGTAAGGCCTCGGCCACGATACGAGCGGCGGGCGGCAGTAGCAGGTGCAAGCGGCACACAAAAATTATCTAACTGATGGAGTTTCCTTGTTAAACACGGTTGGGTGGCTACGATACAAGCGGCGGATGTGCGTTGACCTAACTCTCGCTCCAGAGTGCCGCTCATGATCAAATCAGTTAGATAATTTTTCGACTGCCGCCCGACGCTCATGGGTTTCTTTACTTTCAACAAACATATGACATTGGTTAAAAAGGCAAAATTAAGTATTTTTGATACGTTTACGTTCATGGCATACTAACGACCACTTATATACAAAATTTCAAGAAAATCCGACGGTAAACAAAAAAGTTGCTAATTTTTGCGAGTATACTTTCGGAATTTGGTATTCGGTTCAAGGATTTATTTATTCTTTAAACACCATGAATTATGGAATAAACAACACCAATGGATTAAAACTTTCTGTTATGGGACTTCTTACCATTGTTATTTTCACAGGAAGCATAATATTTTAAAATTACTCCTTCCCAGGGTTACACCTGAATTTATGTTAAAATCCAAATTTCAAGAAAATCAGACTGTAAACAAAAAAGATTCTAAATTGTGCGGTTATAATTTTGGAATTTGGCATTCTGTTCAAGAGTTTATTTATTTTTTAAACCTCATAAAGGATTTAAACTTTCTGTTGTGGGACTGTTTAACATTGTTATTTTCACAGGAAGTATAATTATATTTTTAAATACTCTCTACCCGTATTACACCTGAATTTCTGGACAAAAAGTCTACGGTTAAAGATATAGTAGTCCTACATTGTGATTTTGAACAAGTGATGCCGTAAACTGACTGAATGAATGACTGTCAGGAGATCTTAAGTGAAGGGATAACATGATCCAGTCTCGTAAATTATTGTTTGTTATCGATGGAAGAGATGAGGGTGTTTGCTATCTCACTCACCTCGCCTGTTCATTTGTTCGGCTACGTACAAACTGCCCCACTTTTTTTGGGTCATTTCTAATATACAAACTGCCCTACAAGGTCCAGGTATAAGAACAAGGTACAGGCCGGGGTGTCGGCGACATACAAACTGCCCTACTTTCTACCTGTCACAGGTACGGGATATTTCCCTCCGAATTCCCTCATACCAATAAATAAATAGTTTAAATTAGATAATAACTAGTAGACCCACTTCGTTTGCATAGATTGTTTCGACATACAAAATAATACAGATAATTTATGAACCAAGTTGAAACAGCCAGTATATTCGTGTATTTATTTATCTGTTATTCTTATCTAATAGGAACCGTTGCGTGCTTATATAATAGGTTAGGTTAGGTAAGGTTAGGTTAGGTTAAATATTAGATAAGAATAACAGATAAATAAATAACTAACTATAACCAAACTATAACTAACTGTTATAGTTATACTGTTATTGTTATAGTTTGGTTACTGTAGCCCGTGCATCACTGAGGATGGCGACATTGTCGTTGAAACGCGTTTGAGGTTAGTAAACGTATTTATTGTGCGATTTTGTGTTCAGGTTTTATTTTATCTAAGTTACTTTCTCACAAGTCAAGCTCATTAGTTATTTATTACTCTTGCAATATACATTTTATTGTATGAGAGTAAATTCAATTAAAAGTGTTTTTATTTATTTTACAAAGCAATAAAACAGTTCAACGAATTGTATGGCTCAAAATTATTTTATTAATTAATTAAGTACGGTAATAATTTTCTAATAAATAATAAGAAATTATACAATAATTACTAATATTTCCCTTAACTCTTTCAGTCACCTTGTCCTATATCTAGGACGATACAAATAACATTTTTTATATACATATCTTATTAAATATCCAAGGTTACAGTCATATGGTTGCATTCTTAAGATACCAAACTAAAGTTTTAACATTATGAAATATTAACAACAAGAGTAATAACAAAACACGTGTTAAGCCAAATTACAGTTTTTTAGAAAATGAAACTTTTTAAATCCTGTCAATTTCACAATTTTATATCTGAACTATTATCTACTACATCTAACCTAAATATTTGTTTACACAATAGAGTTTTTTACAACCATTTAGTTTAGAAATCATACAAAATGTAATATGTATTATATAAATTGTATTAAAGTATCGTCCTATATATATAGGACATTGTGACAGATGGTTAGAGGTAGTCTAGACTTTAGACTCATGTTCTGTCTTGTGTCATGAAGTGTAAAGTAGCATTGTGTATTAGTAAAAATAATAATAGTTTAGTTAATTTTCACAAGAAAATAATAATAAACTAGTCAATGATAACAAAATCTCTATATAAAGCATATGTACGGACGAGTGTGAGAAAGTTGCCGCTTGTATCGTGGCCACATCCGCCGCTCAGGAATTTTGCTACTGCCGCCCGCCGCCCACCGCTCACCGCTCGTATCGTGGCCGAGGCCTTACTTAAATGTCCATTAAAAAATTGTAATTATTTAGCACAAATTTTTAATATAATAATAATAATATGTTCAGCTGCTCAAAACTTTTGAAGGAAACAAGAACGGCAAAAGAGCCGTTTGAAAGGTGACTTGATCGAGATTGTTCTTAGCTATGATTAAAAAAATCTGTTCTGCTGTTTTTTGTGTCGGTTTTTTTTTTAAATTTATGATATCACAACTCACCCTCTGGACTCCAGGTGTAGAGGTTGCACTATCTAACTCCATGGAAGATAGATCCGTTACACTTCCTTTCATCGTAACTCCTGTACT
>JAGFPH010001997.1:0-10640 GCA_018207615.1 Philaenus spumarius
TATAATTTGAAAACCATGCCAGTTTTTGCTTATTTTTAACAAGAGAGATATTATTTCTATTACACTCAATATGCCATGACCAAATATTTCAAATTTGAATTTATTGAAAAAACTACAAGTTCCATACTTTTTCGTTATCTTTGAGACACACTAGTAATGAGATAACACACATACAGACAGACATCTTCTAAACTCAGCAGGATAGGACACATGATGAATATCATGGTATGGTTTGGTAGAATGGTTGCAAGACACTCTGTATTTGAGAAAAATGTATAACGCTGGTAGTTTACATAAGTGCAATAATGATGCAGCCTTTACAATATAAACCTTACTATGTACCATTGCCTCTAAATGTAGTACAAGTTCAAATTGCTTTTTTCAGTAACAAATGAGTGTGTATGTGTCTATTTATTAGGGACATACAAAAATAAATTAGTATGTATAAAATAATAATTTTTTTCGTATAATTTCAGGTGTTATGGATGGTTTATTAAGCTTAGTTATATACTCCAACACAATCAATTTCAAAGCGGACCATCCTTTTATCTTTGCTTTAATGAAAGGTAAACTAATTTTGTTCCTAGGAAGATTATCACAAGTATAATTATTGTGTATTTCTTTCTTCAATCTCAATTATGTTTCGTTTTTACAGTAAATGTATTTGTCAATTTGCATATGTAATTGTTTAACTGTACAATTGTAATCATACTTAAGAATAAATAAAAAAATCTTGGTAAAAGTAAAATGTTGGGATTTTATTATTTAAAAACATAATACACATGGTGTGTACGTACCAGTTTGAATAAGTGGTTTTGTATAAATTAGTTTAAAATTAATAAGAAATGTTGTTTAAGTCTGAAATTAAACAAAAATATGTTTATTAAAACGTTCTTGTGTTTTTCAGTATATCGTCCTTTATTTAAAATTTGTATTTTTATCCGGATTTCTTATATTTTGATTTGACAAAAAAAAGACCTAAGATAAAACACATGCTTTTTCTCCGTAACGACATAGATTTTTTCTTGAAATTTGTATTTTAAAATTTATAAAAATTTACTGAATATTGTTAATTGTATTATTTTTTTTTAATTGACAAGTTACAATTATATTATTTAACTCGCAATTTTTATTTTCTAATAGTTTGTTTTAAAGAAGAGTACGAAATTTTAAAAATAACAAAAGTAATTCATGTAGACTAATTTAAATCAGTAGCCCGAATGGCTAAATTGGAAATAACAATCAATATAAGTGAATCTATGTGGAAAAATATGTGTGGTTTAACTTGATCCAGGAGGACGAAAAATAAAAGAATAGTTAAAGTACGTCATCGTGGGTACACATTTACAAAAGACTTTGAAGCAAAAAATAGACAACAACCGCCAATGAAAATATATTAAAACTCTTCAGAAACAATATTACAACTGTTGAAATTTCTATTTCTTACAGAGAAATTGTTTTGTAATTGCTGCTAACACTATACGTGTTAAATCAATTAAGGTAAATTACACTTCAGGTTTACCTCAGTCTTCATTAACTACGAGGGCTACATTAATTCTTAAATTTAATTATTTTCACAAATCATTATGTTTACAATGTTTTATTTGTTAGAGTTCAAGTTTATACTTTTTATTGTTTTTGTGTTTAGTATTAATTTTGAATAGTCTTCTGGAGTTAATTTTCCTGAAAACGCAATCACAGACGTGTAAATGGAATCAAATAAGTAATTATTTAACTAATTGAAATTACAATCATGTAGTTAATTCTATTATTTTCTGTACGTATTCCTCTTCCCAAAATAGAGTAGACTTATAAAGCATTAAAATTCCTCCAATGTGAAAAAAAGCATAACCAAACCTAACTCGCAATCGTGTTCTAAAATTCAAATTTGTAATCCTTATTATACATAAGTAGTGGGAAAAGGAGGATTCCAGGTGGATCCAGGTGGATCCAAGGGTCACCCCTCACCCAAAAAATTCATCCCAACCTCCCCAAAAACTTTGACTAAAAATAAATTCCATCCCCACCTTTTTTTAAACCTTACCCAAGGTTACCCTCTCCCCTATAAACCTAAGGCTAAAATCAACTCTCTCTTTTAACGCAGGTGGATCCATGACTAAAAATAAATCCCACCCCCATATAAACCTAAGGATAAACACAACTTTCTTTATATTATGATTAATAATTTAAATATATATTATGTGATTCAACATTGCAAGTTGAACTGTTGTAAATTTAAAATCACTTTTTAAAGTTGACCAAAAAAACTAATATTCTTTGGTTAAGAAAACATTCTTCGAAATATTTTAAAACAGTTTATTCAAAAGTATTATTAAATAAATAATATAAACAATCTTGACGGGAAATAATAGTCAGTAACGATTTAAAAGTAACCATATGAACTAGAAATATTCAAACTAAACTAATGGGAAACTAACCCCATCCGACAAACAACGTTTTCTTTATTGCGTTTCGTAAACTATAGTCCCTTTTCTATAAACCTAAAGTTGAAATACAATTATCTTTTAGTTTTTGTTACCGCAGGGTGACCCCTTCCCAAAAATTTCTCAAATAATCCCATTTATCTCACCAACCCCAGATTTTGCCTTACAAAAAAAAAAAAAAAAAAACTTTTGTCTCAAATTTATGTGTATTTTTGATACCTTAAGAGTGAACACAACTTTCTTTATATTAAGATTACCGATTTAAATATTATTATGTGAATTCAACAATATAATTGAACTGTTGTCAATTTAAAAACACGTTTTTCAGTTAAACAAGGAAATTATTATTCTTTGGTTAGGGTAAATTGTTTTCAAACATTTAAAACAGTTTTTTTCAAAAGTAATATGTAAATAACATACACAAATCTTGACGGGTAAGAATAGTTGGTAGGCATACCGTTTTAAAAGTAGCCATAGGAACTTAGAAATATTTAAACTAAACTAAAAGGAAACTCGTTTAAAACATATAAGTTATATTTTTCAAAAACGTTTTTTCCAGATATTAACTCAACTAATCACACGCCTTTTTTTTTACAAAAAAGTTGTAACCATGGAAAAATTACTCTGTTTTATTTGTTCATTACAAAAATGTTATTATTTTTTTAATAAGATAAAAATCTTTAAAATGATATATATTATTTTTTCACAGTTTTGAAAAAAAAATCATGTTTGAATGGATATATATATTAGTAATGAATTTAGTTTAATAAAAATGTATATATTTTTAAACCAACGGTATAGATTTTCAATAATACTTCTTTATTAAAATTACCATAAGTATATCATTCGTGGATGTTTGATCATATTAGAAAAATATAAAACAAGGGTTATGAAGGTTCGAAAAATATAGTAAATTTTTGTGAAGGATCCATAAATTGAAAAACAAATATTTGTTAGTCAAATTTTTAAATATATGCCAAACCCTTCCTAAGAAGAAAAAACTCACTTTGAATAACTATTATAAGAAATTATATATAACACTGATTTTAAAAATATTTGTTTACCCTTATACGAAGTAACAACATTTTTAAACATATCAGTTATTTTCGAAAAGGTCCACAATTTGTAATACTATTATAACAAAATGTGACCAAAATAATCCATAGAAACAGTGAAACTAAGATACTTATTACAGATAATTGTATTACAGGGAAGAATATAATTCTATCCAAATGCCTTGAGGCGCATTAAAAAGGTGGTGTAGTAGAAATTAACCGACCTTAGCCAACCTTGAAATAATTATACAACGGTTTTATGTTAAACATCGCTGAATTAGTTTATAAAATATATAGAATGTTGTTAGAATATTCTGACTGAAAACACGATTTAAAGAAACAAGGAAACTAATATTCTTTTGTTAAGGAACCATTTTTCGAAATATTTCAAAAAAGGTTTTTCAAAAGTACCGCAATGCTAAGTAAATAATATCACTGGATTTTGGTTCTATGTAGTATATTTTACTTCGATCTTTGAAAACAATAGTTATTTTGCTCAAATTATAATCATACGTAAGTATTAAAAATAAAATATTAAAATGATACAAATAATATAAATAGCGAATTTTTTTTAATTTTCAACTTGTTTAAAATATATTTGAGATATAAAACCTAAGTACACCAAAATTAAAATCAAATATTTGTAAATCATAACTTTTTAAATATCATTGAAACTCTGGAAAAAAAAACACAGTTTGTAAAAAGTGTTTATAAAATTTCTATATAAACAGTGAGTTTAAAATATTGTTTAGTCTCATATTTTGTAATATTTTAACTACAAACAATAAAAATTTATGAATTTTTAATCTCCAACTTGTTTAAAATACATTTAAGACATTTGAGTTATAAAACCTAATTACATCAAAATTAAAATCAGTATTTGTAAGTATTTGTATTTGTATTTGTAAGTAGAATAACTTTACTAAATATCATTGAAACTCTGCTCACAAAAAAAAAAAAACACAATTATTAGTAAAATTGTTTTTAGAAAATCATCTATATAACCACTGAGTTTAAAATATTGTTTGGTTTTATATGTAATAGTAATCATTTTTTAATTTTTAAAAACATATCAGTTGTTTTTCAAAAAGTTTTTACCAGATATGTATTCAATTACCCTGTTTTTCTATAAACAAATTGTATTTTTACTAAGGTGAAAATCTTAAAACTTATATTAGGCCTATATTATATTATAAAACTTTTGTCACAGTTTCCAAAATTTTCATTTTTGAGTGGTGATATATTAGTAATGAATTTAGTTTAATCACGATTTATATTTTCTAATCTCCAGGATAAATAAGAAAAAAAGGCGATTTACCACTGACTTGAAATATATTTACAACCGTTGAAAACTCTAAACTACACTTAAGGGTGTGCAAAACCATAATGAAACAGTCCAATAAAGTCCTCTTAAATATAACTTATCTTTCGTCGAATTTTGAAGAAAATATTTCGTAAGGGACAAAAATTGTAAATTACAAATTTTTTAAGAGTTCAGTCGGCATAAGTTTGTTGTTTATACTTGATTTATTTAATAAATAAGAACGCATCGACTTATGTTATTTTTGAAACATTAAAATGCAGTTATATAATTTCTAAGTGGTTCACTCAATATTAAATTCTTTATTTTCAGAAATCCCGAATAAAATGGATTCTTGGTAAAACAAACGTTCCATATAGCTATTATGCAACTGCAATATTTAAGATTAAGATGTTGTAGCCCCGGAAATTTGAATTTAATAAAAATTATGGCCTAGCTCAGGTGGGCGGCAAAAGTCCAAAAATTGTTTAGGTCCTTTTAAGATCCGAAAAAGTGGCCTGAAGGGCGTGAGGTGAAGCCTCGGTAAAATGTAGCCTGAAGGGCAGTGAGGTGAAGCCTCGCTAATTCGGTCCTGAAAAGGGCCGAATATGTTAGGGAACGTGAGCCTGAAGGTCGCTTGATTGCAGGTGAAGCCTGTGAACGATGCGTAGCGCTGCGCTGTCGTTTTCGTTGCGTTGCGTAGAATCGTTGCGAAGCGAAGCACAGTAGCCCTAAGTAGTGCTTGCACTACCCGGTCACCAAGACGACTGTAATGCCTTGGATCGAGAGACTACTGGATGAAGTCGACCCTGAAAAGGACCGTGTATGCTTGAAGAGCGTTGCGATGTATCGGGTGACATGTAGCCGGAGCTACGGCGGAGGTTCTAGCCGGACTAGCCTCTTTTCCGCGAACGGGTCTTCTTAGTGTGTGCTGTCCGGTTGCGCTGTAAAGTTGGCGTTGAGGTTTGAAGAAACGAGATTTATTTTTAAGTTAAAAATTGAATTTATTTTACGTAAAAACAGCCTGGCGTTCGACAACACTCCCTCACTCCGTTGGCTTCAAATTTCCTGCCGCAACTCTCTCTTTCCTTAGGTGGCAATAGTCCGGGCAAAGTCCTGATCCTGGCTAGGCAAGGTACCTCTAGCGTGAATACTTCGGTTTCCCTCGGAAGGCAGTTGTAGGCTTGATGTCGCTCGATGTTGGCTTGGTAAGTTCGCTTCGGTAGATGGTTTGGATGTTCGCTTGTGGTGATTTGTGGTGGTGAACGAAGATCTTGTTGTTGGACTGGTGGTGAACGATGTTAATATTTTGGACTATTTCCCCCGTATATATACAGTTCTCCAGCGAAAAGTAACATGTAGGTGCGAAATCTAACACTTAGGGGAACGTAGTCGGCGAATTACCGTGCAGGAAATTTGCCGATTTCCGAACCAGTGTGAAGATGTGAAATGTTGGCGCGTTCTTAATTTAGCGTTTGCTAGCTCTTAAGTTCGCGTGGGGACTTGGAATATTTTCGTCAGACGTTTTGCGGGAGATCGTAACTTTCTCGGGCGCATTGCGATAAACGCCGAGAAAGTTTAAAGTTGTTGTTTCGGCCGTTTGTGCGATGATATATTTAGTTTTTGTTCGGCAAACATTTCAACGTTTGCCACTAAATATATAACGTGACCGGGGAACTGAATTTACTGGGGATTATTGAGATATTACGAGAGATGTTTCGCGGGAGATTACCGAACAACTTTCCCGTAAGACAAGGTCTTGTCGGCGGGGAGAAGTTTTACGGTAGAAGTGAAGGAGCCGTTCGCAGTGATGTCGCAGTGTCCTTGGCGGGAGAACGTATCGACGTATCCCAGACTGCTGCAGTGTGTAGTCGGAACGGTCCTTGAGAAATTTGTGGGGAAATAATGCTAGTATCTTTCTCGGAAGATGAGGAGTCAACTTCCGAGGAAAGCAAACGTAGATTATAGAAGATTGCCGGCCGATATCGTCGTGTTTTTGGCGGTCGAACATGCCTATGTTCGCCAGACAGATAATATACCGACCGGGGACGTAATAGAGTGAAGCTCTGAGGACGTTTAGGCGAGTTTTCCCGTAAAAGGCATTTAAGGGAAAATCGCAAGACGCTGACTGAAGTTGGCCCTTTTGAGTGCCAAAAAGTAAAGTGATGGAAATTGATGTTTGAATCGCATGATGTTAGTTTCGCACTAAGAGTTGGTCCTTTTTAGGGCCAAGAAGTTGCTCGGTGATTAGAACTTTGTTTTTCCGCTGGACTGTATATACGATGCCGGGGAATCTCACGAAGAATTTATTTATTAAAAATAGAAGTAGCTCCGCTACGACAAAGACTTTTAATAAGTATTTTGAAATCATACAACAACTATAATAGATTACTGTTCATTAAAGTAGAGGAAATTAGAAACTTGCTTGACTTTGGAAATCTTGCATAAATAGGATGCTTATTGTATGATGAATTTTAGTATTATTTTGTAGCGTTTGGTGTTTAGTTATTGTAATAGATGTAATAATTGACTTCCAAGGTTTTAAGAATAACTCTAACGAATTTATAATAATTGAATTAGCAATAACATGTACAGATAGGAAATATTGTCAACACTATATTGTCGGACCGCTTTTCGAATTTATAACGTTATCCAACTCCCTATCCATTACGTTTATGTACATATTGTTATTTTAGGGTAATATAGTAAAACATTTGTCCCCAGGTAATTATGCGAGCTAGAAAAAAAGTAAGCATTTTATTTTAACATAAACTAATTATAATTTATAATAAAAATTTTATATTATTGAAGTGGACACAAAAAGTTAAGTTGGATGTTAACGTTTAAAAAATAATATCATTATTACGTACATTCAAATAAATAAAATTATAGATCAATGATGGAAAAAGAAAATCGTAATTATGTAAAAAAATTCGTTTCATATTTAATTAAAAGAATTACTTTATAACAAAGAATTATGCTTTCTTTTATTTAATTTGTTCATTGTTGTCTAATTTGCGGAGTACTTAAATGTTTCTTTGACTGAAGCCACTTTTTAACTTTACAGTTGTTTGATACTGGATATTATTTTTGATATGATATGATATGATAAGATATGATAATGATATTATTGTTTAAACGTTAACCTCCAACTTAACTTTTTGTGTCCACTTCACTAATATCAAATAAATATACTTATAAATTATAATTAGTTTATGTTAAAATAAAATGCTTGGTTTTTTCTAGCTGGCATAATTACCTGGGGAAAAGTGATTTACTATATTACCTTAAAATAACAATAATATGTATACGCGTGTAATACGCGGCACCTCCTCGCGCTCATTTAAAAAGCGATTTCATAATGATGTAATCATTTTATCACAAATCGATGAATTGGATAGTTTAGATCAATTCATTGGCTACAACTTTCCCGCTGGAAGTTTGTTTATAACCCAAAAATAAAAAATGTCCTCGCTTAGTAACTTTTCCATGTCAGTCAGTGATAATTCTCAGATATTTTCAATTATTAAAATTCGAAATACATGTTAAAATAAAAACTTTTTATACTGTTAGAATCCGTACTTTATGTAGATTAAGAATATGTAAGTTTTATTTTACTGAAACTTTTCCGTCGAGTTACAACAGCGAGTAAACGACTGCGCGCACATTACTGAAATATTACCAGCTAATGCGTGTCAGCATGGTGACGTCAGAGTGAAACTGGCGGCACAGTGCCTAGATCAAAGAAACGGTTTAGCCCTTGTTATAGAGTCCTGCCTTGCACCCGCGTATTATGAACTGCTTCGTTTCTTTCGCGGTGTACAATCTCGTTTTTATGGTATTTAAGGTTTTGACAGAATTTGGGGAAACCAGACGGGCTATAAGAACGTGTGAAAAAACAAAATGTGCAAAATAATCTATCATATTCTAATTGTTTAAATAAACCCAAAAACAATGTTATTCTAGAACGAAAAATCTTAATAAACTGTTAAATCCTGTAAAAAACGTGCTTCCGGTTGTTGGATTTTTGGTTAACGACTGGTCTGAGCCACTCACAAATTCAATGTGTGTATTAAATTTGGACCAAATCGGACATCAAATGCGGCCTTTATAAATAACATATTACACTTTATATACAACATTTTTAATGACACCCCAAAACGTGTTCTGGTGACTATGATCGGTGCTAGTTGTCCACTCCCGACTTTAGGTCTCACCATAAGAGTCACGGCAATAGCTCATATTTCGCTAATAACATACATTATGCCAAATATAAATTAGTTTTACCAAACTTTGTGTCACTAGTATAGAGACAATTTGTCTCCACCCAAAGAGTTTTTGCTTTGTCGCAAGAGGCGTGAAACCCTTCATCTCATTAATCTTATTTTGCTAAATCGTTATAAAAAGATGTAGGAAAGAACTAACTTATGGCTTGTTTTAGTCTGTTCTATACATTTAACTCTGGAGACTATGTCTCTTTGTTTAAGAGACAAAGGGGTATGTTCTTTAAAACCATAAAGGGCTGTAAGTGTATTGAGTTATTATAAACTTGCTATTACTTAAGGTGCATTCACAATACGTTGACGTTTTACAAAAACAATTAAATTATTATTTTATATGGGAGTGTGCATGCTACGCTGACGAGATGTGTCGTGATGTGTCAGCTTCAATTCTCAGATCCTGTCATGGCGTCAGGCCGTCAGCTATGTAAATGGAAGAAGAGTGCATTGAGCATGTGAAGAAACAACCTATTTTATTCGACCATTTCAACAAAGATTATGGAAACAAATATGCACGCAATGAGGCATGGGAAGAAATTTGAAGAATCATATAAATATTAGCTAATATTTACATCTATTTACTTATTAATTTATTGCAAAGTTATTCCGTTTGATGATTCAAGCAATATTTCTAATCTATAGTTATAAAAGCCAAATACCATTGACTCATTGACTCACTGACTCATCACAGTTTTTCCAAAACCATGAGGCCTACAAACATGAAATTTGGCACTAATACTCTTTATAGGCTCTAGACGCGCACTAAGAAAGGGTTTCCGAAAATTCGAAATTTTAGGGGGTTTTGGGGGTCAAAGTTACTAAATCACGATTTCTCAAATCCTACCGAACTGATTGGAATGAAATTTGGTATGTAGCTTAAAAGTTACTAAAAAGAATCACCGAACGGATTGGAATGAAATGTATTATGTAGCTTCCTCTTAGGCCCTAGGTGATCGCTAAGAAAGAGTTTAAAAAATCGAAATTGTAGGGTCATAGATGCTCGCTAAGAAATGGTTTCAAAAAATTCGAAATTTTAGGGGAGGTTTGGAGGGTCGTGGTTACTACAAAAAACTACTGAAAGGATTGGAACGAAATTTGGTATGTAGCTTCCCCTAGGGCCATAGGTGCTCACTAAGAAAGGTTTTCAAAAAATTATAAATTTTAGGGGGTTTGGGGGGGGGTCAAAGTTACAAAATCACGATTTCTCTAAAACCATCGAACGGATTGGAATGAATTTTCGTATGTAGCTTCTAATAGGGCCATAGGTGCTCACTAAAAAAGTTTTTCAAAATATTCGAAATTATAGGGGAGGTTTGGGGGTTAAAGTTACTACAAAAAACTATCCAACGGATTGGAATGAAATTTGGTGTGTAGCTTCCTCTAGGGCCCTAGGTGATCGCTAAGAAAGAGTTTTACAAAATTCGAAATTTTAAGGGAGGTTTGGGGGTCAAAGTTACTACAAAAAATCATCGAACGGATTGATATGAAATTTGGTATGCAGCTTCCTCTTGGGCCCTAGGTACTCGCTAAGAAAGGGTTTTAAAAAATTCGAAATTTTAGG
>JAGFPH010001997.1:16745-27857 GCA_018207615.1 Philaenus spumarius
CTCTTTTTACCTGTTGCAGCCGCAGCTTCCGTGCCTTCTGAATCAACTTTGATATATGTTTTTTGAAGAACATCAGATACAGATAATTCATCAACATTGGCCATACCAGATAGGTCTGCCTTAGGAGAGAACACTGTCGTTATGCCCAGCTAAAACCAAAAACACAAACTACAGTTAGTTTATGTGATAATACAATAAATACTTCGCGAGATGTTTTTTAATTTCTACTATTAATAAGTTCTTTTTATAACTACATATTATATTAATTTTGTTTAATGGCCTCTGAACGACAACTTTGAGTTGTTTAAAAACGAGGAATCCTAGTGCTAGTTACCAAATCAACGTTTTTTCAAACTCTGTTATGTATCTTTATAATGTGCTGGTGAAATACCATTTGTAGAAAAAACTATACTTATCATGTGACGGCTCCAATAAAGTTATTCACAAATTCTTTAAAATCTTTAAGCTTGTACATTATCTGAATACTAGTGCTTTTGCGTCTGTTATTAAATGAATATCGTATAAATTATTTCTCAAAGGTGTTTTTTTGTGGAGACACCTTAATTATTCTTAATCATCTTAATTAAAATTAATTATTTAAACGTTATTTTAAAGCATTGCTGGAACATAGACAAACAGCTTAAAATTTATGTTTTCGTTACAAAAAAAATATTAAAAAACTTGCTTATGAAAGTTCATACGATTCCTAATGAAAGGAACTATTAACAATCTGTTTAACTAACTCAACAGCTGTTAGTAAAATTGTATACATTATATATGCAAATATAATTTATGAAGCAAATTAATCAAATTAAATCAACGTAAAGCACCGTAATTCCATATAAACAAACGTAAATAAATAAACGTATTAACTACGTATTAAATCAGGTAAGTACTCCTAACTTGCGAAATATCCGCCAGAGTCAGCTAGTATTTAGTAAAAGCGAATACCAAATTCATGTATGGAAACAACGTTCAACTTAACATAAAATAAGAATATTTAATACGCATCTGTTGAAAGTAGGACATGTTTGGTCCAATGATTTCACCTTTTAGTGAAATAATAAAAAAACAAAATGTAGTTGGTTTGTCAGTTTCTTTACAAGTTGCAAACTTGTGGTAAAGGTTGGGTCTTATGTAAACTCATAAAGAATGTTCTTAAAAAAGGAAACTTTACCTATAAATAGTTTCTGACCAAAAGTCTTGATTTATGAGTTTACATAAGCCCTCTGGTCAACTGCATGGTTGTCAGTCAAATCATTTTCTATTCGGTTGTTTATTGATTTTGCTAAACGTTAAACACTTTGCTCATCTCAAGCTTTTCTTCTTTTTGAGTGTTTTCAATTATGGAGTTTTACTCGCCTTAACAGTTTTTGCAGTATAATTATTTCCATTAAAATTTATTCGACCAAGCAGCTGAACAGCTGACGTGAGTTGAGCGAATTTCCAAAATAAAATGTATATGGTTTAAGGTGTCAACCAACAATTTGGGAAATTTATCTAGGTGCTGAACGGCTGCTTTTGTGTACGTAATAGGCTATATTAGTAGATCTTGTTTGCACCAAAGCCTCCAAATTCCACTCGCATTGGTACGGGTTATGGAGTAGTTCGCTTCGCTCTCAGCGTACAAGCTTGGTCGTCTGCCTCGGATCGGAAGACGTGGATTTGAACCGTGTACTTTTATTATATTTAACAATTTGAACGATTTTGGGGGAGCCAAACTAGCTATAAGGTAATGTAAAAAAAAAAAAGAAAACGTGCAGAATAATATCCTATATTAATTGTTTTAGATAAACCTGTAAACAGACAAAAAATCGAAAAACATGTTTACTTAATGTCAAAAAATGTGTTTTTGGTTGTTAGATTTTTTTTGTTAATGAACTTGTCCTAGCGACATATACAACCAACGCGTGTTCAACATTTGGACCAAATTTGACTTAAAATGCGGCCGTTAGAGAGCAAAAACAAATGTATACATATATATATATATATATTTATACAAATTCGAATGTCACCTTAATACGTGTTCTGGGGTGCTCATTTACTACTCCCGATCTTAGGTCTTACCGTAAGGGTCACTGCAATAACTAATCTGCTATGGAAATTCGCTAAAAAGGAAAAAGTTATTAGATTAGTCGATACAAAAATGTCAGTCACGAAATTCCCTGGTTTTTTCGACAAGTAGACCTTGAATAGTTTCTAATTGAATATTCATACATTTCAAATATTTTAAAAGACTACAAATCGCTACTAATTTTATAATTTTATTATGTTTGTCCTTCACGTTGTCAAATCCCAGGTTGGAAACAAATACTAGTACAGTCACTTAAGACAAAAAAGAGGATTAAAAAAGAGGGTCACCTCGGAATGAGAGATAATAAGCTGTAAACTCGTATAAAACTTTATTTTGGCATTTCAAAAGTTGTCTCAATAGTCTCATAAATTCTTGTGTCCACGTCTTAAGATATTCAAGGTCAAAAGTTCGCCAATATCTCGCTTCCTCAGGTTCCAATGCTATTTGCAACTATTATAAAACTTTTAGAGCTTAAAATACCATTTTTGAGATAAAGTGCTGAGAGCGCTCGCCAACTAAGCTGGTTTTTCTGAGGCGAGCGGAACAATTTGTCAAGGACTGGAGCCAGAGATTCAAACAAATTCTACTAATGTATTTCGTAAACGCAGATAACTATTCAGAGGCCTCGAGTGTAGACCAATTTATTCTTCTTCCTCTACAATGTAAGGTTTAAACAAATTATTGTGCCCTCTTCTCTTTTTGGTCTAATTTCAAAATATGGATCAGTTGTTAAAGAATACCCTTACTGTCGTCTATGACACGCAAACTTTCCTCTTCGTCAAACTTGTCTCTAACACATCAGAGACATCTGTAACTTTAACACTGAAATGTTTGTCTCCATATGGCATTGTGTCAAACCTACTACGAAGCTAAAATATTACACTCAAGGTGAAGTGGGTTCAGGCAGCCCCAACAATAAATTTAAAGCTGTAATTTTATACGGGTTAATGTATTCTACTTACTTCTTGCAATAGTTTTGTAAGTTCCATTCGCTTTTCTATATTGAACACAGGAAGTGTCAATTCCACATGCCTGCGAATTAAGTTGTTATGAATATCTTCAAAATTGAAAGATTTCAGTTTATTTTCCACTTCATGTAGCCCGTCAATTGTATTAGGTAATATGATTAACATGTTATAACCTTCAATCTAAAACCAGAATTACACTTTTTAATTCGTTATGTCTAAACAAACACTAAATAAAGTAATGTATACTAAGTGTAATATGTAAAGTAAATAGAATAATATTGGTTTAGTACTTATTACAATATAAATAAGTAAGTATTATATAAACATCTATATACGTAAAAATACAATTGAAGTGTCTGTCTGTAATGTAGAAATATTTTTTATAAGCTATTGGTTATCAAAACCTAAATATGCATTTATAATTGTTTTGTCTGTCTGTCTGTTTGTTTGTGCATAGTTAATCTCCGTAACAGCTGAAACCATTATGACGAAACTTTCATTTGCATGTAGTTGACTTTTCGGAGAATAATCTATGAACTTTCTATTACTGAAATTTTAGATTTCCTATTTGAAAATTAAAAAATGTAAAAGTTATGGGTTTTGTGCACGTACTTAATTCAAGTTATTCGGTATGATGTGTGTTACATTATGTACATGCCACCGCTTCCCCACTACCTTACTCAGTCCCAAGTGAATCTAACCATTCGTCACTTCCGAGAAAATATCAGAGTGTAAATAATCTGTTTGTATTGGCTTCGCCATGAGTCGTCGCGTTGTTTGAGTGAAGCAAGCAGGGTCGATGCCACTTTTTAGTTATTAACATTAAGTAATTATTATTGTTAATAATAATAATGAAGTATTATGTGTGTGTTTCAATGAGAAAATGTAACTATTGGAAATTATTTGTTAATGTTCTCAAGAAACGCTTTCCAACAAAGCAAAATATTAAAGTTGGCCTTGAAGAGTTCAAGTAATAGAAGTTTTAGCAAAAACACTTTATCCTTATATACAGTGTGTACTGTGAAACGACTAAACGATAATACAAAATGTATTAATTATTTTTTGAATTGTCCCTTGTAAATTCAATTATATTTTTCATTTAACATGGGTTGTTAATATGTGTACGTTATTTTCCTATTGCAACTTAAAGTGACTGGATTATGATTAAGTAGTTTTAATACTATTTAAGCACTTATAAAACAATAATCCATGGAATTGCAAAACAAGAACAAAAAGTTAAGTTATTTTTCATACATTATGTAAGTCCCGTAAGTAAAGTGCCAAACTTTCGGAAAAGGTCCTATGGGTCAAAATAAAGAGAAAATCAAGAATTAAACATTTTCCAGAAAAGCTTCGTTTTCCAGATATTAGCTATTTTTTCTTTTACAAAATAATTCATATCTGCAGAACGGTTTGACCGATTGAGTTAAAACTACACATGAAGTTTAACCACACAATAATCTGTTTTAAGAAAAATAAGCGATTTTATCAAATAATGCATTTTAAAATGGCGATTGTTTCCCAATTTCAAACATAAATTACCTCAAAACCGTACATTAAAAAAAAAACACTTTAAAAAAGAAAATTTTTTGTAGCCCTTTTGATTACCTATGGTGTTCCTGTCAAAACAATGGGACGAAGGATAATATCACAAACAAATAATTTATTACAAATTTTAAATTGTCCACCACTTTTAATCATACATACAAAACACAGAGAATTTGTCAATTTACAGCATGCGTAACCAGCTTATTGCTGTGTTTAGGCCTACTGTATTGGTATAGAATGCATTGGTTAAACAATCCAATTATTACATGTAACTCAAATATTGGCCTTCACCCGATTGCTTGTGACAGTTACACCATCTAATAGGAAATTAAAAGGGCTATAAAAGAGGTGTTTTGACATGTTTTGTAAAAATGCACGGTTAGGGGTAATTAAGGTTTGAAATTTTCAAACGGCCTTCAATTTGAAAGTTGAACATAATGCCAAGTTTGAACTCATCGGTTCAACCGTTCTCTACGTATGAATTATTTTGTGAAAGAAACAAAATGGCGGTTATTTGGAAAGGAAGTGTTTTTGGAAAAAGTGCTATTCTTGATTTTCTCTTTGTTTTAAAACGTAGAACCATTTACCGAAGTGTAGCACTTTACTTGGGGTACCCTTTAAATTTGTTTTAATTAATTGGGATTTTTTTTTTGCGAGAGGTGTAAAAAAAATTTGCAGGCACATGCCCTGTTGGTACCGCACAACAGGGTTATGTGGGGATGGCTCTGTGCCGACCCACTAAAATCTCACCTCTTTCTCCAGCCCTTGTTGTTGGACAGGGTATCACTATTAGCATAACTTCCTGAACAACCGGGCACCTTTCAGTCGTACGACTGTCCTACTGTTCAGGCATCTTCTTACTTATTACTCAGTTCTTCTTCCTTCCGCTTCATCACCGTTACGATGTAGTTTGCAATACTATCCCACTTTTCTTTGCTTCTTAGCATCAGCGTTATTAGATTTTCCGGAAGAATTTCTTCTTTTATCTTGCTTTGTAGCTGTTCTTTTAGTTTTTTTCCATCTTTACATTTGAACAGAGTATGTTCCACATCATATTCCTGTCCACAGCTGTCACAAATGCTGCTATCAATTTTCTTAAATCTCCATAAATAATGTTTAAAGCAACCATGTCCAGTAAACGCTTGTGTCAAGTAGAAATTTACCTCGCCATATTTCCTGTTCATCCACAGTCCTGGATCCTTTAAAATTCTATGGGTCCATCTTCCGTTGTTATCATTGTCCCATTCCTCCTGCCACCTCTCAATAAGCCTCTCCCTAGCTTCCCTACTTATTGTGGTTTTTGGCTTAGTTTCATTTAACTTATGTTCCTCGTAAACCTCCCTTCTCTCACAAACTAAAAGGTGTACTGGTGGTATTCCTGCTACAACCATTACCGCAACTTGCGAGACTGTCCTATATGCAGCAGTGACTCTCAGAGCCACTTGCCTCTGGACTGACAGCAACCTTCTCCTATGGACTTGCTTTGTCATTGCTTCACTCCAGGCCGGTGCTGCGTACAGTATTATGGAATGAACCACACTTGCATACAACCGTCTTTTTTTTAATTAATTGGGATAAGCAAGGTGGATAAATTTATGGCCTACAACAATCTCCAAGAGATACATTTACAATTTAAAAATTTTTATTTTAAAAATTTGTTTGTAAAAATACAATTTTTTAAATTTAATTCTATTTTTTGTATACTTTAATTATGCTATGATAACTGAGGTGTGTGTATACATATTTTGGAGTTTTAGTTATAAACAATACGGACCTCCTTTTGTAATATAATTGTGTTTATAAAAAATGTCTGTGCAACTGCAAATTTAACAAAACTTCTATAGTTCTTGCGTTAGAACTGCTTGCCGACAGAATTCGTAATTTGCATAACAGTTGTGTTCACTGTATTGACTATTACACCTCTACGAAAGTATCTATTTGAGTATTTGGTAAATTGAAGTAAGCTGCGATTGTACTTTTTTTTTAAACACATGTAACATTTTATATTGTTTCTAAACTTAATCTGAGCATAAATTTCAAATTTTCCTCAAAACTTACACAGTTCGTTCACCAAACACTACGTAGGAGCACCGAATACGTCATTAGGTAGCTTAGATAAGCTTCAGGATAGGTGTAAAATTGTATATTTCAGTATATTAATAACAATAATTCAGTTTTTTTATTCGAAATTAGGACCATTGGGTCCTCTCTTCCACGTAACCTTGAATGTTTACAAACAAGAGGGATGGTAGGCCGGTAAGCATGTCAATACCACGTGTTAATGTAATACATAAAAGTTAAGTTTTGTTCAAAAAAATATTCTTAAAGAGAGAGTCACGTCAAATCTTCAGCCAATCAGAGAAAAGTAGGTCGAAGGATCAGCCAATCAAATGCGAGTTCAGAGATGAGTAATCAGAAAAACACAGAGGTCAGTGACGATTCATTGGAAAACCCCATGATAGTGAAACATAATAAAACCCTACTTTACACTCTATTAGGTGTCTTACGGTCACACACTTTGAGTTCTGCGTCGATTCAGGTGTATAACAAAAATTTCAAACTTTGGGGGTTTTAGCCACTTGTGTGTCGTAGTGTGTCTGCAGCATTTACGTTTGCTAGAAAACAAAACTTTCTGTCAGATAGGGAGGGAATAACAACAACAAATTTTAATTTCGGAAAAAACTTAGTTTTACAATTTATTTTATTTTTTTTTTTGTATTTTGTCACATGATCGTCAAATTTTAAGTCACAAATAAACCGTAAACAATAACCTCGAGAACGCTGAAGTCGTTGGCTATTCCGCAACCCATTGATAACATTATCACAATAGTTAAAATGTATGGAAAATCATCGCCATCGCCAGCTGCACTCTAATATTAAACAACAAATCTTTTACTTTCTTCAGAGTGTGGATGCCAGCAAGCACTTTATTGCACGTGTCAATAACATGGTCTGTCCATCTTAGAGTGTTGGTTATAGTGAGACCAAGATTTTTTACTTTAGAACAATAAGGCAAGTTTTATTACATTGCCGTTTATTATAAGTTTCGGTCCACTACTTAAATAAATTTTATTTGAGAGTATTTTACAACAGATACGTATAGATTTATTTTTACTGTGATTCAACGTCAAACCATGCTTAACAGCCCAACCGTCGATAGCATTATATCAACATTTACTTTATCTATAGTCTCGGCCATCTCAGAGGTATAATAGTGTGTAAACGCTTGCAAATCGTCAGCATATAAATGAAACTTCAAATGTTTGCTTCAACAAACTATGTCTGTGATTAAAAAATATAAAGCATTCTAATACTCTTGAAGACCCTGTATATATTGAATAGATTGGAGGTCAATAAAACCTACGACATCTGCATACATTATCCTAACTTGAAGCATGTTTAGTCCATTTCACAAAATGAAAATGAAGCTACTGTATTTCGAAGTAATCGAATAAGTCATAATATCGCGAGATCGATTCTTCCAATTGGTTTCTGAATGTTGCATTCGTTTAGAGATAATATTATTTAAAGAAAATGCAAAATACATTTAAGCTAATTGAATTTGAACTACCTTTTTAGTAATCTTCAACGCTAAGGCCCGAAAATCCGTGCAAAACTTGAGCTTTCTAGGTAGCCACGTTTTAGAGCTAATGAGACGAATATTAGATAGTTGTGCTAGTGTGTATACATGTGTTATGATAAATTAAATATATTCTTAAACATTACCTTATATGGAATTTGTACCACTTTAGCATCCAATGATTTAATTTCTTTGTAATTGTATTCACCTTCTCGTAACATCATTTTGGTGTTTACTTTGTGATTCTTGGCTAAATAAAATTCGTCAAGAAATGGGGGTCCAAAACTGTTGTTCCAATATCCTTTGAAATATGCAGCGTTCACAAGTACAAGCATTGTATTTTCATTAAAACTGTCAGCTGAAGTAAAGAAACAAATTAATTTTAGTATATTAAATAACAAGTAATAAAAGTGCTACCAACATTTTTATAATTACAACAATACATCGACTAAAGACCTATTGGTGGTGTGTTGATCAAGTCCATGGAATACTTGTTCATATCCATTTCACAAAAGTTTACATCCGATACATTTTCCTGTCAAGTATATATGTACTTCTAACGCTATTGGGGCTTTAGCTACATTCCAATTCGTTAATATTTTGTATTTATATACATTGTTATAAAGAGTGTTCATAAAGTCCCTTTAACCCCTTTTATTATTCTTGTTATTCAAAATAAGTTAACAAAATTTTGTATAGTCTATGTCTTGTGTTGCATAACAGGACAAATTTTTTGACTTATCTAACTTATAGTTTTCATTTTATGTTGATATATCAAAATGATTTAGAAGTTATTAATATTATATTGAAGAAAGTAATGATAGTATATGTTATAAGAAGATGTACGAATGTTCCCGAAGCTAAGCGAATGGACATCTCTTCTTTAGATTTGTATAAATGAATATATTGATGGCAAAAGCTTGCATTTATATTCATTTTATAATTTCAAAGCAAATCTTATAACGTATTTTAGCCTACATTAGTTATATAACTTATGATTTAAAAAAAATACTTTACAATACATTATTATTGATTGAAGTTATAAACACAACCTCAAAGTATAATCTACGCTAAGTTTAATTAAAATACTACGGATTATGGGTGAAATCAGTTATTATATTACATTGTTAGTCACACTCGCTTTAAAGTGGGGAGTATTGTTTTAAATTAATTAATTTAATTATAGAAAAATCATCAATAAAAATTAATTAGTATAATTGATTAATTTTTTTTAACTATCGTCATTGTTATGTTGAAGATTTCTTTTTTTTTCTTCTTTGGAATAAACGTTTTAAATTTATTTGTATTTTTTTCATTCCAGCTTTTCAATAAGGTAGACATATAATAAGAGAGTGGCTTAGATGGCCTGTAAGTAGACCTAATCTCCTGGTCAAAGTACTTGGTCATATTTTCAGTCTCACTACTTTCATAGTGTCCGATCGTGTCTTTGTTTCATTTTTCACAATTATTATGTTATTTCGCGGGATATCACTTACCACTAACTAAATCGTGGATCTTATTGCCTGTGTTTTTCTCAACAAAAGTATTGATTATTTTTGCAGCGTTCGAACCGTCTCGGAAATTAACTCTCTCAACATCGGAATTGAAGTACGTGCTTCCTGTTGTCTGAAACTCCGACTTAAGATCAAGACCTTGTTTGGGATAAATTCTAGTGGCAAGTTTAAAGATTTCACCCTAAAAATAAAAACAAAGTATGAAGATAAATTGTTTGGATACAGTTGAGATACCATTGAAGATACCACAAGATACTGTTAGCCTAAGACATTTATGACAATATTATACGAAGTCATTGTTTATATACTATTTGAAACTAACTTTTAAACCTGGGTTACACCGTATCTATTCTATACATCTATATAAAATTGAAGTGTCTGCCTGTGATTTAAAAATATAAGCTTTTTCCTAAGCTCATATGGTTATTCACTCATGACCAAAACCTAAACAACCCATTTATACAATTGTTTGTCTTTCTGTCTGTTTGTTTGTCTGGGCTAATCTCCGGAATGACTGAACCCATTTTGATAATACTTTCATTAACATGTAGATTACGTTTCAGAAAATATTTTAGGCTACACCACCTAACTTATCCTAATCAATTATGATTTCCGTAAAATAACACAATAATGTGTTGTATAATAATATGTTTGCATTTTCATCACCATATATCACCTCAGGGGTTTGCGAGAGAAGCGAGCATTGGGCGATCCCCTAGTTAGAAATAAACAAATATTAACGGTCTTTTGTCAGTTCCTTTTTTTTTTGTAGATGGATTACTAGTTTCAACCTTGCATTCAGGTCATCTTCAGATCCATGAAGGTAAATCCGTTCACATGAACTTCGTTGTAACAACACATATACACGCACACATAACACAACAATTAATATTTAAAACATTTAAAAACTTTGACCGACGCGTTCGGTAACATGTCCCTTACAAAGTGTTCACTACGGTTAAAGGGCAGGTAGGCTTATTTTATCCGTACTATGTTCCCCCTCCTCATTCCGTCGTTCTATGGTGCTGAATTTTATCAAGGAATTAAAATTAATTGGGGTATGAAAAAATTTAAATTTTTTATTCAAAACATTTTTGGGAGCGAACTTTAACGATTTTAAAATCTCAAACTCTTCCATGTGTGCATTTTTCGTCTTTTTTGGCAAAAGTGTAGGATTTCCATGTATAATTCTGGACTGTGGAACATATGACTTTTCTCAATCATATGCTGTGCAAAGCTTGACAATTGTTGCAACAATGAGGTCTTCGTGATATGTTTCCGAAATCTCTTGGAGAACGAGCGTCAGGTTTGACCGATGTAGTGGCTATTGCAAGTAAAACAATAGAGTCTGTATATTCCAGTTGAATCTAGTGAATTTTTAATCTTGTGTTTTTTCGTTGATCTTTCAATTCTGTTTGACGTTCTGTA
>JAGFPH010001997.1:41635-53028 GCA_018207615.1 Philaenus spumarius
CGTATACAGTTCAACAAGAGTTATTGAAATATACACCAAGGAGCCACTACGATGCGCATATTTTACAAACGTATATAGATCAACAAGAGTTAATGAAATTTACACGAGGGAGCCACTTCGATGCGTATATTTTACAAATGTATACAGATCAACTTGAGATATGATATTTTCCAACAGAGAGCCACACATGTATGTGTAATTTTTCAGCGATCAACTTAAGAAGCAAAACCGGGTATATATATATATATATATTTGTGTTCGCACTCTAACGGCCGCATTTTAAGTCAAATTTTATCCAAATTGGGTGTCTATGTCGCAAGGAGGAGTTCATTAGGCAAAAAAATTCAACAACCGGTACCATTTTTTGACATTAGGTAAACTTGTTTTTAGATTTTTCGTACTAGAAAATTTTTTTACACAGTTTTAACTAAAACAGTAATACAGGATATTATTATGCACTTTTTGCTTTTTTTTACATGACCTTATAGCTAGTTTGGTTCCCCCAAAATCGATCAAATTGTTAAATATAACGTAGGAGATTTTGCCTTGGGGGCATCTTCCGATCTAGGCACATAATCGAGCTTGTACGCTGAGAGCGAAGCGAACTACTCCATAACCGCAAGGTCGAGCTGCAATCTCGCAAAACGAGTTTTTTTTAACTCGCAGCGCTTAAGTCGAAGATGGGGGCTTTGTTGCAAACAAGTTCTACTAATATATATCGTACACAAAGGCAGCCATTCAGCTCCTTCGTGAATAGATCAATTTCCCAAATTGTTGGTTAAAACCTTAAAATATATACATTTTATTTTGGAAATTCGCTCAACTCGCGTCAGCTGTTCGCTTGGTCGAATATTTTTTATGGGAATGATTATACTGCAAAAACTGTGAAGGCGAGTAAAAATCCATAATTTAAAACACTCAAAAATAAGAAAAACTTGTGTTGAGCAAAGTATTTTATATTTAGCAAAATCAATAAACAAACGAAATAGAAAATGATTTCACTGAAAACCATGCAGTTAATCAGAGTGCTTATGTAAACTCATAAATCAAGACTTCAGGTTAAAAACTATTTCTGGGTAAAATTTCGTTTTTTAAGCTCATTCTTTATGAGTTTACATAAGACCCAACCTTTGCCACAACTTTGCAAATTGTAAAGAAACTGACAAATAAACTATAATAAGTGCTTTTTGTAATTTCACTAAACGAGGAGTTAACAGAGGCAGGCGTATTAAAAAAAGTTGAAAGTTGTTTCCTTCAAAAAAGTTGAACATAAAATAAAACAGTCTCATTTTATGTTAAGTTGTTTCCATACATGGATTTGTTATTCGCTTTTACTAAATACTAGCCGACTCGTGCGAATATTTACAGGAGTACTTACCTGATTTAATACGTAGTTTTAATTCAGTTAATTACGTTTATTTATGTACATTGTTTCATAAGTATTTACGATGTTTTACACTGATTTTATTTAATTAATTTGCGTGATAAATTACACTTGCACATATAATGTAAACAATCTTACTAACAGCAGTTGTGTTAGTTAAACAGATTGTTAATAGTTAGCCTTTCATTAGGAATCGTATGTACCTTCATACGAAAGTTTTTTAATCAATTTGTTATAACGAAAACATCAATTTTAAGCAGTCTGTCTACTTTCCGTCAATGACGGGGAACGTATGCTTTAAAATAAATGTTGAATCTTTAATTTTGATTAAGATGATTAAAAATAATTAAGGAAGAGATGGTGTTACCACAAAAAAAAATCAAATTTGAGAAATAATATATACGATATTCATTTAGTAACAGACGCAAAAGCACTAATATTCAGATATTATGTACAAGCTTATAGTTTTTAAAGAATTTGTGAAGAACTTTAGTGGAGCCGACACATGATAAGTATAGTTTTTCTACAAATGGTATTGCACTAGCACGTTATAAAGACAAGTAACAAAGTTTGAAAAAACGTTGATTTGGTAACTAGCACTAGGATTCCCCGTTTTAAAACAACTCAAAGTTGTCGTTCACAGGCTATTAAACAAAAATAATGTAATATGTACTTATAAAAAGAACTTATTAAAATTATAAATTAAAAAAATCTCGAAAATATTTACTGAAAATATTTTAATAAGTAAATAAATATTTATTTATTAAAATATTAACACATAAACTTTAGTTTGTGTTTTCGATTTTAGCTGGGCGTGAAAACAGTGTTCTCTCCTAAGGCCGACCTATCTGGAATGGCAAATGCTGGTAAATTATCTGCAACTGGTGTCCTTCAAAAAACATATATCAAAGTTAATTTATATGGCACAGAAGCTGCGGCTGCATCAGGTAGAGGTTTATTTTTACAAAAAGCTAAATTTTATTCGGACTGTTGCAAAACATGGTAACTGTTTTAATATAATTAAACATAAATTAAATATAATTTGACACAACACTGAGTTACAGCAAACCTATATATTATTACATTTACAACACGGTGATAAGACTCTAATAGCGTTTTAGAATGTGTATACCTTGATTTAAACTGTTTTACAATTGAGAACCACAAGGCTGTAATGGGGAGTAGACGCTCGTCGCTAGGCCAATCAGGAAAGGGCAGATGTCATAGCAGTTGATACACCCCTTGTTGACAGATTTTTGTTAAATTTGGTATCATCTGAAAGTAATTTCAAGCAGGTGAATTGCTTGATGGGTAACAACTATGATATGGCAATAATGCGTTGATGCCTCCAACTCCAACGCACTCGGCCTATAATAAAGCACATTAAATAAAACTATAAAAGTAAATGAATTGTTGTATTAAAACATATTTTAAAATAAGCTCATATTGTACATAATTTGAACATTGTTTTGTCTCACATCGCCAAGTTGCCATGTGGTCCATTAAGGCTGTGCAATAACCCTCTAGTTAAAGCATTAATCCAGTGAGTGGAGCCAACCTTAAGAAGGCTTGCCTACGATATGACATTGGTATAGCGCTCGAGCGGGACTAGAATATCGCACTTAAACACTTTTGTTTTTTACTAATTAGGCTAGGTGCGTATTGGGAGGCGTTTGACACTTTCAATGCGCACCTTTTGTGGCACAGCGTGATCTTTTGTAACATACGTAAATGAATGGATTAGCGCATATTGGTAACTCGACGTTATGCAGTGCGATTCGCGTGGAACGATAGACATGTGGCACAGTAGCAGTGACACAGTTTCTCGAGCCACGCGTCACACGTCTCACGAGTTCATAACTCTACTGGCGCTTAAAGCTTTTGGTGTCCAGTTGTGCATTTTTCACTATCACATTTTTCAGATGTTGACCCAGGAAAGCTGATAGAGTCCTAATTAGATTTAAAAATGTTGAAAATAATATAATTTATTTAAATCATAAAGCTGAATATTTTCAATAAAAATTAAAAAAAAAAAATTTTAATAAAATAATTGTTAATAAATATAAACCCCCACTGAATTCTTTAATAAATTAGTTTTTTGTTAATGAATTAAAACTGTGTTTTAATATGTTCTCTGCATTTTAATATGAAATAATTTTCAATAAAATATTTGGGGTTTGACATAAGCCTGTACAAATTTTAAAATATGTCTTTATGTATGTAGATAGAAAGAACATAATATGCATCATCCCGTGCACTTCTGTGAGTTTCGGTTATCCTGAAGTAGATAGTAAAAAACAGCAAGTAATTCTGAAGTTATTTTTAAATTTGGTTAGATCTATTATACATAGTTTTTCCCATGAATCATTCATTTTAAACCCAATATGCGCCTAGTCTCACAGTCTTATTATTAGTTTCCCCTTTGAGCGTACGACATTTGAATTTACAGAGAGCTCCAATGTATCCAGGCTATCAAGTGACTTGAATGAAAATTATGCCTTTCGTCTTTTTTATAAGCAATCATCTTTATTTAAAATTTATAATTTACAATTTTTGTCACCTACGAATTACAATATATATGTCAATGAACGATTTCCTGCAAATTACAAAAGATTACCTTCAAAATTAGATGAATTAAAAGTAATATTGAAAAACTAAATAAGTATGTATAAAATAATTATTGATTTTCATTGCAGATATAACTTACAACCTTGTAAAATTGCTTAAACACATAGACACGGTTTATAAAAACGGACCATCCTTTTATCTTTGTTTTAATTAAAGGCAAACTAATTTTGTTTCTAGGAAGATTATCACAAGTATAATTATTTCATCTTTCGTTCTTCAATCTCAAGTATGTTTATTTTTTACAGTAAATGTTTTCGTCAATTTGAATTTGTAAATGTTTAACTGTACAGTTATAATCATGCTGAAAAATAATAAAAAACAAATCTTGGTAAAGTTAAAATTTTGTGATTTTATGATTTAAAACGTGATACACGTGGTTTGTACATAACAGATTGAATACTTAGTTTTGTATAAATTAAATTAAAATTAATAAACAGTTTTGTTCTCATACAAGTTTGAAATAACAAAAACTGGATGTTTTGTGTTTATCAGTATGTCGTTTAGTTTAAAATTAATGTTTGTCTTTATTTCAAATATTAAAAAAAAAAATCTGAAATAAGATTTAAAAAAACATTGGATATGCTTAAGACCACACGTTGGAAGTTATAACTTCTATGACCAAATTATATTTGTACCAGTATTAATATTAGAGGAGAATAAAGGTCAACAAATTACACAAGTCAATATATTGTCAAAAAATATTATATCATAATTTGAAATTGCATTCTTGTAATAATATAAAAATTATAATAGTATAATTATAATAAGTATGTGAAAAATAGTGATCATTATTATGTAAGCAGTATTTATTTAGTGACTAATGACTTTGAGTGAGGTATTAGTGTATGCACTCTACTTAGAATTCTATGAATAATTCAATATGTAAGGGATAATTATTATAATAATAATTATAATATAATAATTACAATATTACAATAAAGTATTATAATAATTATTATATAAATTATATCTGCTAAGATAAATACGGTACTGAAGTAGGTCTCGAGAATGAGGTTCCCGAGGTAATACTCTCATTTTCCAAGGTTATTGCTCCACTTCGCGGCTTTCACACCATTTAGTTCCCTGCTATTGTTGGTGTCGACCACGCTTGACAATATAGTATACATTGACTTCTGAACAATAAAAATATTCTTTATCTGAACTCTTATGAATTTACTGGACTTTTAAAAGTGAATTTCTTTTGAATATAAACTGTGGTAATTAATTTAAATATTCCTTATGAAAATTTATTACCTCATTATATTGTTTAATTTTATTTTTGTAAAACTAAACACTATACTTTTGCTTGACTTTAAATTTTGTTATACATGTTTCCCCTTTACTTATTATTCCGTACATATTTAAATTCCCAAATGAATTAATTGGTAATTAATTATAATCCCTTTTAATTATAACGTTCCCATTGCATCTCCATTATTAACAACTTATATTAAAAAAGCTTATATTTTGAAAACCATGCCAATTTTTGTTTATTTTTAACAAGAGATATATTATTTCTATTACAATTAATATACCATATCCAAATATTTAAAATTTGAATTTATTGAAAAAACTACAAGATCCATACTTTTGCATTATCTTTGAGTCACACGAGTCATGGGATAATAATTTTTTTTTTTTTTTAAACACACATACAGACAGACAACTTCTAAACTGAGCAGGATAGGACACATGATGAATATCATAGTATGGTTTGTTAGAGAATTATTTCAAGACACTCTGTATTCGAGAAAAGTGTGTAACGCTAACAGTTTATAATTGCCTCTAAATTTAGTACAAGTTCAAATTGCTTTTTTCAGTAACAAATGATTGTGTGTATCTATTTATTAGGAACATAAAAAATAAATAAGTAGTCTATGTATAAAGTAATTAATATTTTCCGTATAATTTCAGTTGTTCAGTTACATCCGATGTCCTCAGATACATACCCCGACACAGTATGGTTCAAAGCGGACCACCCTTTTATCTTTGTTTTAATGAAAGGAAAACTAATTTTGTTTCTAGGAAGATTATCACAAGTATAATTATCGTGTATTTCTTTCTTCAATCTCAATTATGTTCATTTTTTGCATCAAATGTATTTGTTAATTTGAATATTTAAATGTTTAACTGTAAAATTGTAATCATGCTGAAGAATAAACAAAAAGAAATCTTAGTAAAACTAAAATGGTGTGATTTTATCATTGAAAAACAAAATACACATGCTGTGTACATACCAGTTTGAATAAGTGGTTTTGCATAAATTAGTTTAAAATTAGTAAGAAATTTTGTTTGAGTTTGAAATTAAACAATAATATGTTTTTTAAATCGTTGTTGTGTGTATCAGTATGGCGTCCTTTATTTAAATTTTGTATTTTCATCCGGATTTCTAATATTTTGACTTGACAAAAAACAGACCTAAGATAAAACATATACTTGTCTCAGTAAAGACATTGATGTTTTTTTTTGAAATTTGTATCTTCAATTTATTAAAATTTACTGAATATTGTAAATTATATTTTTTTTTTTAAATTGACAAGTTACAATTATACTATTTAATTCACAATGTTTTATTTTCTACTAATTTGTTTCAAAGAAGTGTACGAAATTTTAAAAATAACAAAAGTAAGGAATGTAGTCTAATTTAAATCAGTAGTCCGAATGGCTGAATTGGAGATAACCATTAAGTGAATCTATGTGGAAAAATATGTGTGGTTTAACTTGTTCCAGGAGGAATAAAATAAAAGAATAGTTAAAATACGTCATAGTATGTACACATTTACAAAATAGTTTGAAACACAAAATGGACAACAATCGTCGATCCAAAATATATTAAAACTCTTTAGAAACATTATGCCAACTGTTAAAATTTCTTTTTTTTACAGAAAAATTGTTTTGTAATTGCTGCTAACACTATACGTGTTAAATCAAATAATTTAACGTAAGGTTATGTAAGGTTATTTTGTTTTCAAGGTGTTTTCACCATGCAAATCGTTTTGAATTTGTAATGGTTATTCTGAATAGTTCAAGTTTATACTTAGTTATTCTGAATGTCTTCAAGTTTTGGGGGCTCCACCAGATCCGATTTACGGATCAAATATTAGCTTGACATGTGTTGTACTCCAAAGAACTTGGTAGAAATAAGTACAGAGACGTTTTCACAAAAATATTAAATATTCTAAAAATTTCTAAAAACAGTACCTACAGTGAATTTTTTTAAGAAATTTTAGATACTTGTAAATTTGATACAATTAATTTCTACTTAATTTATAATTCCAAAATTAACCCAATGAAAGTTTTCAATAAGAGTTTTCATCCGCCTAAGAAGGGCGGTGCTAGTCATTTAATCTTCTGCTCTCCTAACCTTTAAATCTATGTGCGTTATTTTAATTATTGAATTTGAAATTACTTCTAATTACTTCTAATTACTAATTTTCAACTCTATCACCTCTTCTATCAATTAATCATTATTTGAATTAATCACTATAGTACATAAACAAGTATAATTTTATTAAAACGAAAAATTTAAACTTCCAAATCTTTATCATTTACCTTCAAATGATCCTTGTACAACCAGTTACAATAGACAATAATTCGATCTCGCACCTGAACAGCTGACGTAAGTTTCCAAAATTAAATTTATATGGTTTAAGGTTTCAACCAAAAATTTGGGAAATTGGTCTATTTGCGAAGGCACTGAATAGCTCCCTCCGTGTACGAAATATATTAGTAGAATTTGTTTCCACCTAAAGGCCAACGCACACAGCAGCAGACGGACATACGAAAAATCGCTTTCCAGCTTATCAAATGTGCCAACGCACACAGAAATCCGTCCGTCTGCAGACGTCTGCAGACTTCTGGATGCATACGTTTTGGAATCGCTCCGAGGGCGATTTTTTGAACGTCTGCTTGCATACGTTTTGTATCGCGCATGCGCTACCTGAGTTTATCATCAGTTCAGCTGGAGGCTCTAGGGTTTGTTTACCAGTAATGAGCTGTCTGTTTTGTGTAAAATACGTTGGTTGTGTTTCCTTGTATTATTTGTTATATTAGTTTAGGTTTAGTTTTGTTGTAATCGACATGGAACAATTAATAGAAGCAGTGAGATGTCACCGAGTTCTTTGGGACCCACGTTTGCCTGATTACCGTGACACTAGGCCTATGCTTAGAGAAAAGGCTTGGAGCGAGATTGCAACTGGCTTGGGAAAAGAAAGTAAGTTAATATTTTAGCAAATATTTTTGTCTTTTAACCTTTATAAATTTTTACCTCACTTAATTTTTGTACGATCCTCAGCTTATATTGAAATGAGTATTAAACATTATATAGATAAAATAAAAATAAAGTTTTGAATATACTTTCTGGGGTTTTGTTTGGAGCTTTCTTAGTACAATTTTAAAACCCTCTTTCTCTATAAATATTAAGCTTGCACATTATAGAGAAAGACACTAAACACAATATAGGTGCTTTGATAAAATAACACAATACATTTTTTACACGCAGTTATATATATTTTTACAGTCATAATATATATTTTAAAAATGTATTGTATGATAAATAGATTATAATAGATTAAGGTATTTTCCCAATGCATGACTGCTAAACCAATGAATACTTAAGTATTCATTGGCTAAACACTCTCCCATTGCCAAGGTACACTCCCGTGTTCTGAGTTAAAGAAGTTTACGTATTGTGCTCTAACCCTGACAGCACGCAACCTTTCCTAAACGTTTAATAAACATCCACTTATGTTATGTCAAATGTTTATCAAACCTTTATGTTTTGAACGTAAACGACTGACAAACGTTTATCAAACATTCAAATGTCCCGGTTCTAACCAAATACAAACATTCTGCCTAAATGTCCATACGATGTTTGTCAAATGTTTAAGTTTAGATTCAATGTCAATATTTAAAGCAAAAACATTCTCTAGTGGTTTATCAAACATTTTATAATGGTTTACAATGTTAAAATATGTTGAAAAACAGCTAAATATGTTTAATAGCTGTTTAATAAACCTCTACACCAAATGCTCAGACATCTATCAAATGTTATAAGATCAGATTATTCTTGATTCAATGTCAATATTTAAAGCAAAAACGTTCAATATTTGTTTAACAAACGTTTTATAATGGTTTATTATGTTAAAATAAAGTTGAAAAACAGCTAAATATGTTTAATAGCTGTTTAATAAACCTCCACAACTAATGTTCAGACATCTATAAAATTAAACTAAATTATACAAGTGAAAAACACATGGACCAAGACCGGGATTAGAACCCAGGGCCCTGAATGTTTCACTTGTAATTTAGTTTAATTATTCCTTGCTGGGGAAGTGCACAGCGGAAAATTATTCAAAAAAATAAAAATAACATCTATCAAATGTTTGAAGATCAGATTATTCTAGTATTATTGAGTCTAGATGTTCAAATTAAAATGAAAAAATCCAGTAAAATGCTTTACCACTCCTTAAAAACATATTGAACTCAAATATATAAAATGTCCATATGTATTTACATTTAAATGTTTCCTTTGAAAATCGATACATGTAAAAAAAATTCTAGTACACGTTTGATAACTATTATAAATATATGTTCAATTACGTACTGTAACATAAATCCACAATGCAATTAATAGGCACATTCAACCATTTTATAGAATATATATTATATATATATATATACATGTGTTTTAAATAAATATAACAATAATAAACTAACACATTTTATAAACAAATTTAGTATGACAATTTTTATAACAAATAATGAGTCTATAAAAAAATTGTGCCAAACAAATTTGAAATTAGATACAAATTTATAAAAATCCCACCCTTAAATTTACATGTGTAATGCTTATAATTAATGTAACTTTGTCATGAATTCAACATGGTTAAAAATGATCAAAGTATTGATCAAATTTTGAAAGCCATGAAAGTATATCCAACTAATAATATTATAAAGGTGTGCTGATGAGAGGAAAGAATATAAGACAACTGACAAATTACATAAATAAATACAAATTTATTATAAAAGTAGATTGATGATACATTTTACAAACAAATATAAATTCAAAACACTCGTATACATCAACAGTGTTTGAATACAAACAACATAAATTATTTGGTCTAATTAATTCACTTATTAATAAAAATATGTAATAAAATGTGTGCTGATAAGTGAATAATTTGAATCTAGAATATTTAAAAAAGTAACAAAATTATCCATCCTCTTTTGTTTTCATAAAGAACAAATAAAACAACCAACTTTTACAGATCAAATAACCTAAAAGTTTTGTAGTTTTCATCAACCATGGTTTGTCAAAATAACAATTAACTAGAAATGAATGGTTTTAATTTAACACAATATTGTAATACTCGTATCCAAGGCCGTTCTAAGACGTGAGCAATAGAACATGTACAGTACGATTTTTTTAACCGTGCCCTCGGCCACGATGTACTAACCTGAATGATAACGTTAGAAATCGCTCTGTCTACTCTAGTTTTCTCCACGAAAACTGAGCCGAGCGGCGTGAAACAGCGAAAACCGAGCTTCAATAACACTGTCATTTAATACACTTAGCAGCGATGTAAAATTATGAAACTTTCACGGATACGCAGATAAGAGCCATACGATTCGTATGATGTAAAATAAAATCAATTACAAAACCTATTTCATATTTTAAAAATCAATATTACAACAATATACTTTAATAATGACATGAAATTTTCACACCGCTGGAAAGTTTTTTATTTGTTGGTCAGAGACAAAGTGTTCGCCAGAAAGTTTTAGATAAAGGTCCAAATTAAATATTTTATTTGAAACATTTTTTCGTTTGACTTACGGTTTGCTCGGAACGGATGTCTGGAGTTAGATTCCGGGGAAAACTTCCTGCCTGGGGGAAGTAGGCCTACTTGGTGTCTGGCATTTACCTTAACCACACCACAGAATTATTATTCGAATAATCGAACAAGAGACAAGTAGTCTATGACTCATTCAAGTAGTTTTTATTTCAATAATTTAATTCCAATAATTATTCAATCATTTTTGTTTATTCGAAGTTTGTGGAACTGCCTTTACAATCCCTCCCCGCTACACCGCTAGCCCACTGAGCGCTAGCCGAGCCGAGGGCACGGTTTAAAAAATCGTACTGTACTATTTGGGCAGGGGCGCCAAAACAAGAAAACGTATTGAAAATACTACAGTAAAAATAATTTTTTTTAGGTATTTCATCATTATTAGACTGTAATACAATAATAAACACACACTCACAGCTGCTAAAGTTAGGAAGGTTCAATGTTTAGTTAGTTTTATAACTCAAATGATTTTAATTATTTTTTGAATATTTGTTAAGAAATGTTTACACTTTTGTAAATTTTTTATACCT
>JAGFPH010001997.1:62268-75733 GCA_018207615.1 Philaenus spumarius
TTGTATACCAATTGTTCTGTTTAGAAACCACTATTTTCCTTTCAAAATATCTAAGTCAACCTTCGGGAGGGGTCCGGAAGGGAGTGAAATTTTGTTTAGGCTTCTTATGCTAAAAAGAGGGTAATTGTTTACTATTATTTTGTCAAAAGCAAATCTTCCCATATTGACATATATGTTTCGTATTTAAGTACCTATTCGAACAATGAATTAACACGATTCGAGGCCCGGAAAAATAAATTCACCCTAAAAAAATAAAAAAATATATATAGCTTGAAGTTATAGCTTATAGTCTCTAGTTCCAATATGATTCAAGTAAATGTTCCCGTATTGAGATATTTTATATATTTATATATTCTAACAAAATTAATAAACATAATTAAAGACACGAAAAAAAAAATACAAATTAATAACTTAGTTTAAAAGTCGTCATCTGATGAATAACTAGTTACACTTGTTGGTGGTTTATCACACGCTACTGGAACATTCTCGCACTCCGGACACTTTTTCGACTGTCGCAGAACGTCGTGTTTGTACAAGAAATTCTTCAAAGTAAGTTAATTTTCGTTGAGGATTATAAACTGCGTCAACGCTAGACTACAGTTATAGCACAAAAAGGATTGTTACAACTGCAAGACGCCATGACAACTGATTACAACCGTCCGAATCTAACCTCCACTTTTAACAAACCTACCTTATCTTGTTTACTGTTCCAGCTCTCCAAACGCGTTTATTTGTCGATTTAAGTTCAAGCGACAAGGGTTATTGTTTACTATTAAGTCTACTTCCTTTGCTTGACACATAACTGGGACTACACACTGTGTAAGTTAGAACTTCAGGTTTTTTTAAATTTTTTTAAGGTGAATTAATTTTTTCGGTCCTTTATTCATGTTAATACATCTTTAGAATACATAAATACGAAACAAATCTAAATACAGAAAAATTTGCTTCTGATAAAGTTATAGTAAACCAAATTTTAAGTTTCTGACATGTCTTTTAATTTTATTCGTTTTTTGTTTTGTTTTTTTCGCAACACGGAATCCCTTGGTAGTATAGTGTCTTAAAAATAGGTATTTTTTAAACTACTATTTTCCAATTTAATGTTTGTCAAATAAAGTCTACAGTTTACCCGCTAAAGTGGAGGGAGCAATTGGTAAGTTTGTTTCTACAATGTTTATGATAAAAAGAACCTATTGACAAATTATCTCACCTGGGTTTATTGATTCCAATGGAAATCTTACATCACCACCTGTACTGATATTATAATGGACAAGGACGTGAGAGATCATGACGCATCTGAATCATTATATTTACTGAAATGACATTTACTCGCATAGGCCTAACATCGCGCGCACGCTGAAGCACGTACACCGTTACACGTGCACGCAATGCTTACTTTAGCAGAACTTGTTAACAATACTATAACTATGAGAGAAACTTGCATGCTTTGTGCCACCTAAATACAAATATTGTATAATATAATTTTAATATGACTAGGCATATCCTCTATCATACGATATTTAAATATATTAAATTAAAGGATTCCTCCCCTACTCGCTTCGCTCACCAACCCCCGCGGTGAAGCAAACGCAAACAGATCAAAACTTGTGAAAAAAAGGTGTCAATCATGGGAAGTATAACAATATATTTTTTTGTACAATGGTAAAAGGTTATATAACAAATATTTAAACACGATTTGAGGTCAACATCATTTTTATTTCCAAACATATGAAGTGTTGAGTAAAGAAACAAAAAGGCGGATAATTCTAAAACTAAAATTTTACGTACCTATGATTATTGAAACTGTTTCTTATGTTTGCCTTTAGAATAGCCGGGTGAAATTTGGAACAATAGTTTCTAGACACTCTGTGTAAAAAATAAATGTGTTGATTTTCAGGATAAACTAATTGCTTAAAACATAATTAAATATGTTTAATACTCATTACAACAGTGCAAACTTTGTTTTATTAGAAATTTTCTGCGAAAAAGTTCCAATTGTGTTTTACTAATTATAATAGGAAAATGTCTTAGATGAACTAATTGTATAGTCTAACATTTAACATTATAAATGAATCTATGTCTGGAATCTGTATCACAACACAAACTTTGTAACTTAAGAGATCGTATCCGGACTGTAACAGTGTTAGTCTAATCTAATGGCGTCATCTTAAAGTGTCGCGTGTGTAAGTTACCAACTGAGATTGTATCTCAAAATAAACACATTCTGTTAATTTCTCAGGGGAATACAATCTCTAAGTTTTGAATTCAGTTTTATGTTTAAAATCAGACAGGTTGAATTGAATAAACAGATACAATGGAAGTGATGATTTTCAATTCAGTGTCTTGGAAGTGTTTCAGTGAAATTTAATTAAATCAGTCCCATCTTATTCTAGTTGAATTTACAAATGTAAAATGCATATTTACATTCGTTGTATGGCTCTAGGTAATGTTGAGTTTTTAATATTTAGTTTGCAAATATCAACTCCTATAAAGGTTAGTAACCGTACGTGAGTGAGTAACAAAATAGTGCAGTGCGTGCTTAAGACGATTGTTTGATTTAATCTTTAACGAAAAACAGCTGATTTAGTCCATCAGCTGCAATATGTGCATCATTTAAGGTTAATGTTTACAACTTTTAAGTTAGGTTTGTGTTGTTATCATAGAAATAGGCTATATATATTCCACCATTTGAAAAACAAACCCGCAACATATTTAAGAAACTCGGATACTGTATCTCACACAGAACCAATAACAGTCTACAGCGTTTTTTAAAACACCCTAAACCTACCCAAGATAAGCACTTAGATGGAGGCGTATACAAACTCCACTGTGATGTTTGTGAGAAACAATATATCGGTCAGACAGGTAGATCTTTTAAAACTCGCTTTAAGGAAAATTTACCCAATAGCAGAAATAAAGATTCAATCCATTCGTCATATGCAGAACATCTAATAGATAGCCGCCACAATTACACCAATATACAGAATAACTTGATCATATTGCACAAAATGAGAAAAGGACACAAATTGAACATAATATAAGAATTAGAAATTTATAAGCAACAAAAGTTTAATCCTTCAAACATTTTAAATGATAAATTAAATTTCACTTCCAATTAATTGTATATATGACTTAATTTTTGAACTTCAGAATAAGGCCAAAGGTACAAATCTGATAAGGAATACCTGAGGTAGCAGTCTCCTAGTACAACTCAGTGAAGAAACATGTGGCCTAAGTATTGTGAGCAAAAACAATTTTTATTTTTTTATTTTTGACAAGTGCCATGTCTGCACAATTATTTATGTTTATTGTGTTGTTATGTATGAGATGTGTATATAAACAATGGACTAGTATTAGTGTTGTTGGCTGGCCTGATGATGCTGCCTGTGCCAGCGAAACATGTAGCCATACTTTGAAAAACAAGTACTACTATTGACTGAAAATTAAGGTATGTTGATTATATATATTCTGACTGAAATAAAAACCAACGTAGAGCAAAAACTACTTGGGATACCAACACGAAATTTTTAAGATAAATTATCATGGAGCCATGGACGTACACAGAGAAAGGTCGTTTTAACATATTCAATTTAAAGCGTAAATATAGTGAAATTTCGGGGTTTACTCCCAGCTCTGTACCAGATAAAACAGCTGATCGGAGCTTTTGCTTAGTGACACATGTTTTTCAAATTCATTACCACAGCCAACTTATCAAATCTAGAATCAGTTTATTATTATTCACAAGCAAAACATTTTTTAGGTTAGATTAACAAACCAAAAGCAAACACAAACAAAAACCATCAACGAAAAATGATTACTGTGTTTCAATTCACACCTCTGTAGTTACTTATTATAAATAAAACAGCTGGTTGGGTGAAAGACTTAACATAATTATACTTTCTTACTATACTATAGTATAGAGAAAGTATAGTGATCGCAAAAAAATCGATGTTGACATTTTTGTGGAAATAACCGTTTGGGGACCCCCCGAGTCAAAAAAAAAGGTTTTTACAAAATGTCTGTATGTCTGTATGTATACAAAGCTAGAGAGAAAACTATTCAATCGATTTCGAACAAATTTTCACCAAATATGTCAATTAGACCTTCATGGATGCACGAAAAAGATTTTTGAATCATTTTGAAAAACAATCGCCTTTTTGGTAAAAAACCCCCCAAAAAATCAGTTATTATTTTTTTATATAACACGGCTCTAACGATTTTGATAAAATTTGACATATTTGTAGCCCTTATGTACCCTACCATATGCAAAAAAACCGCATCTTTCTAAAAGTTCTCGTTTAGCTGATAATAATAATAATAACTGATTTTTTGAGTTTTTTTGCCGAAAATGGGGTTGTTTTTCAAATTTTTTCAAAACCTTTTTTGTACATCCATACATGCCGAATTGACGTGTTTGGTGCAAATTTGTTCGAAATCTGCTGAATAGTTTTCTCTCTAGCTAATAATAATAACATTTATTAGTTAATCTCCTGCTTTAAGGGTCTGCAGTACATAAAATAAGTTTCGAAGTTGACTCTACCGCTCCTTTCCTACGAGGCAGATTTGTGAACTACCAGAAGCAGTCGAAACAATATTCCGCCAGCCGCATCACAAAAATAGTTCAAACGCACAGCGCATGCGTAACATTTTACCTTATGTGTCTGTCTCCGAATCTCCCCTCCCCGTCTGAAATAGCCGAGTAGCAAAGGTTTCGTCAGCAATATTTAATCAACAAGTGGGTATATTTGTATTTAATTTTACCGCAGACATGATACTGTACTGAATACTAAATGAACATAGGCCTAATAGTTTCTTGTCTTGTTTTGTAACTTTATTTAGGGATAGTAAACAATTTAGGAGATTTTGAACAATCTAATTTCTAAACTAACTGAAATGTTTCAAGACGCAAAATTTCTTCTTTAAAAAAATCTGATTTTTTCTTTGGATTATAGGAATGCATTGGCCTCACTCAATTATACTCGGAATAAAGGAGTGTACATAGTTCTACGTTTATGTAGGCCTATTTATTTATTGTCATAACAGATTTCGCAAAGTTTAACAATAAAGTAAATAATGTTTATATGGTACAAATTCAACAATTTAAGTATGTAATTGTATGTACTTTTTGTTGTATTGATTCAACGAAATACGACGGGATAAATTTAAACATCTTCAAGAACAATCAACCCCATGTACAAACACTCAGTAATATTTAAAGCTTATGTTAATTAAATTTAATTATAAATTCCATGGTTGTAACATTTTTAAAACTATAATAATTTTTTTAAATAATATTAATTAAACAGATAGGCTATATAAATAAGTCATAGTACAATTTGTGTTTTTTTTTCAATAGGCTATAATCAACAAAAATACAAATATTTTAAAAATACAAATATTTTATATTTTAAAAACCTGTGTACATTGGAGGGGGGGGGGTTCCTTTGGTCCAGTCTGGTTGTGTCCCCCGGTTTTCTACGGAAATGATTTGGTCACCTTAGGCTAGGTATCGAAATGTCAGTCTGACATCCAGGCATTGATTTAATCAAGTTATTACTCTTAAAGGTGCGGCTATACATACACGTCACGTCCCGTCTTTTTTCCAGAGGTATGCTCCCTGTGTAATCAAATGGAGGTGGCTATACATACCCGTCACGTCACGTCACGTCACGTCACGTCCAGAAAATATTCGAATGCTCTAGAGAGCATACCGTGACGTGACGTGACGTGCCGTGACGTGACGGGTATGTATAGCCAGGGGTCACGTCAAGCGACGTCATTTATCTCCGCTTCGGCTTTGTCCGCGCACAGTCGGGAAACATCGTTGGTATAGCTGAATGTTTTTTGACTATATTTGTTGGCTCCATAACAGAGATAAACAAAAATATTGCACCTTATCAGTTCAAGGGGTGAAGTGTGTCTGTTCACCTGTTTCTTGTGTGTCGTTCCTTCAGTAACATAGTGTTTTGTTGTGCGTCTACCATGGACGACGAGTATTTGATAACTTTAGTGCAAGACTTCAAAGAACTTTTTGACCCTTCTCACAATTTATACACGAATAACGTAAGGAGGAACTACTGCTGGGAAGAAAATGCAATTAAAATGAATTCCACAAATTTATGAATCAATATAAATTTAGTATGTACATTACTATTATAACTACTATAATAACTTTATAATCTAAAATTATAACTCTATTACTGCGGTTTAGAGGCTCACGTATAAAGTCAAGATAACATTGATAATAATAATAATTGTATAACAAAAGTTTAACATGGAAATATATTGACAGTTGACTACAACTGAAACTAACTTTGTGTTTCAGTTATAAAGCACAAAATACTGATAAAATTACAGCAAATTTATTGTAAAAAAGCTAGGTCGGCTGTTTTACTTAATTAGTAAAAATTACCTAGGTCAAAATGAATCTCAAGATATAGGTATTAAAAGCCAAGATGTGCGCGCGCTACTTTTTGTGCCTGGACGTGACGTGACGTGACGGGTATGTATAGCCACCCTACCTAAAATGACGTTAGTGGACGGGACGTGACGTGACGTGTATGTATAGCCGCACCTTTATGAAATAGGCCTACGTAATAACAGACAATTAAAAACTAAACTCAACTGAACACAAACAGGAACAATCTTCCGATCATTACAGTAAATGAAAAAAATGTAGACTAACAATAAAAATAAATTTAAAATATTTCAAAAGTAGTACACAATTTGATTACATACGTAAGGAAAATTTTAAATCTATAAATACTCAATTTTTCAATAGGCCTATTACAGTTCTATAAAAATATGAATGTTTAATTACAATATTAAAACTTAATAAGTTTTGTTACAATAAATATGTTTATACAAACTAATAAAACTAATTACAGTTAATCAAACCAAATATTTATTTTATACAAACAAATTTTAAATCAACAATAAGGAAAAATATGCCTTACAAAAATAATTTATTTACATCATTATATTATTTTTTTTATTATACTATTTATGTCTAACTTAAATTTCTTACAAATTTATTTTGAAGCAAACTGAAAGGGAAAAATTATACCAGTTGTACCCTCACCGTTGTTAGGTCTCAATGGCAGTTATTTATTGCTTTGTCTTTGTTTACTGTGTTTGTCTACCTAAAAGTAATTGTCACATCTTAGCCTAGTTCAAAGATGAAAATTCAACACTCAAATAATTATTAAAGTATCTTCAATAAATTTAGAAAAAACTTAAATCAGGAAAGTAGGCTACTAAAATCAGGAAAATATTCAGGATGTGTTTGGGATATTCCTAAGGCACCCTGTGATGTGTGGGTAATACAAATTTAGACCAATAAGATAAATTAAGAAGAAAATAAAAATAAATTGGTTTTATGCCCTTCATGTTTCTCAGCAAAGAATCACAGATGTTGGATAAATTTTAGATATAATTAAATTATTTTAACGATGTTTTCCTTTTTTTTAGCATGGTTTTTTCTTTTTCTGTTCTTCTAAAATGTGAGAGGGTTCTCTAATGGGTATACTTTTGCGACGTCTAGGATCAATAATTTCTGGTAGCAGACATGTCATGTAAATTTAGTTAATTTTTCTTCCATCTCAGTTTTTCAAAATAAATCATCTTTTAATGTACTGTCTACTTTTTATTCCTTTGTTAGTCCAAAGAATAAATTTACAGTACTTCTTAGAAAGACTAGTGGCTAAACTCGCGGCCATGAAATTAGGCGGGTGAGAAAAATTGCGGTGTTGCCAGATATCGAACTAGTCAAGCGACGGAAGGTCGAGATTCGCCTACCTCCACGCACCAACTGGCAACACTCCCCTTGCACTGTTGCAGCTTATAGTAAAGTTGTTTGCGTCCATGGTGTCCTCAATCCACACGTGTTTCCCGGGTGGTGTTAAATGAACAACAATACATAATTAACAACATTAATAATGACTTAAAATACTTTCTTACAAAAATCTAATTATTAATATGTGCCCGTTTATTATTTAAATGTACCCTACTTTTCTTATTCCCACATGGTATGCGGTAGTTCGCTTTGTAAAGGTACTAAGGGAGACCCCTGCGTGCTCCGCACGCCACCCCTTAATGGAACCTTCTACAAACATATGTTATGTTTTATTTATAATAAAGGTGTACGATTAATAATAACCTCAAAACTAAGATTGTACATAATGATAAATGGTCAAATCAAATTATTTCTTATATTTGATAACGGCATTTATAATAGACCTAATGGTTAAAAGAACCAGCAATGCTCAGGTCTACACTTTAAAATCCTAACCTAAAAGCTAGAAATACAAAAATAATTGGTTTAAATTTTGAAATCAGCTGTCAATGGAAATATTGGAGCAAACAGCTATATTATCTGTTATTTTATTCGATTGGTTGCTATGGTAATAAATGTAAATACATGTGTTGGTTTATCATTCTAGGCCTAACCTAAGAATTTTTTCCGACTAAATTTACAAATATTGAAATAAAAAAAGGTTTTTATCGAAAAGAATTACAGCCTATGTTACTCAGAGATAGTGTAGCTTTTTATTAGTAAAACTATTTTTTCAATCGGTTCAGTAGTGCCAGAGACTACCCCCTGCATACAAACAAACAAACAAAAAAAAAACTTTACCTCTTTATAATATTAGTATAGATTAATTAAAAAGCATTGTTGGGGAATTGTATTACGGTAAGAAAAAAATTAGCGGAATTATAGCTTAAACAAAAAAAAATCATGGTATTATCATCATACAATAATTAAGTAAAGGAAATACAAATGATCTATAAACATTAAAATTATTTGTTTTTTACTCTTGATTATAAATTAGCAACTTGCAACATTGCGCAAGGCTACGGCTACGGTTTTCGCCGAGCGCCCGCGTGTCTTTGTTCTTGATTCATACAGTTATGCATTTTATAACTAAACTAAGAATCTCATAAAAATTTTTATTCATACGATTTTCTACAACTTTGCAGCAAACGAAATCTTGCTGACCAAAAAAAAAAAAAAAAATGGATGGTGAAAAATAGGCCTACACAGCGGTTTTAAATTAAATTACCATTTAGGTTTTTATTCTTCTGTTAATTATTTGCTGCCGTTTGAAAAAAAGTCATACCATTGGAATCAGTAGCATTTTCAGAAGGCAGTGGTATAATTTTATTTCACAATGCTCTGTAGACAGATTCACAAGCACGAGAGAAAACACTACTATTGAGCTTCAAAACCTTTACTTGACAGGTGTAAGATGTAGAAATAACTGCAGCACGAGTTGGCAACACCGACATTTCCCTCACCCGCCTAATTTCCCGAGAAAAGTACCAACAAACTATAACCCCTAGTACTGAACTTGGTCGGATATTTCATGAATGTACTTACGAGGATTCAATCAGAAATCATTATTTTGAAATAAGTTTTAATTTGTATCATCAACAGTAGGTTTTCAATTACATTATTTTTTTGTATGTAATAATATTTCTTTAAAGAAATATATTTCAGAAACAGTTTGCAAGTTAAGGATACTTTCATAAGTTACGTGTTTTTTTTTCGTTGAATAATTTAAATTCGATAATTTTTGAGTTGTAATATTGCATACAATATGGAAAGTAGTGCCTTTTATCTGTAAAAGTTATATTCATACGCAACTGAGTAGTTCTTATATGATCCGCGCGAGAGCGACACCGTACGTCTATGTACATTACTTCCTTTGAACACTTGTATCTGCTTTAATTTATAAGTTAGAAATTTCATTTTTTTTCTACCAGGTAGAAGATAAAATAACGGATGTTTTCCTTTTTTGAAAATTTCGATATCGGTTTTCATTGACCAACAAAAAATCAAGAACTTGAAACATTGTTTTCAAACTTGAACTCATTTTTTTCAAAGACTATCCAAAAATTGCGATTTTTAAAAAAAGGGAAACATCCGCGTTAACGTGATCTTTGAAATAAGCCGTAAATCATAACTGTGTGATTAAAATTGGCAGCGGTACACATGTTCAAGTGTAACATTATTCTTATGGGCGAGAAAAGTGACAAGATTTATGTACTGCAGAGCCTTAATATCACTTCTCCTACCCCTCCTACAATTATGAAGTCACAGTGAATCTGTTTAATAATTTTAAACTCTTTGTGAGAAAGTATGTGCCAGTACCTGGTACCGTTAATTATTTTAGGCATACAATGAACCAAAACACGTTTATTTACTACCAATTTGGTATATTTAGAATCAGGTAGTTATTCTTAACAACTAATAGTTTTTTTTAGATTATAAAAAAGCTAATAAAAAGTTTACCGTATTATAATTCCTCTCTTCCACGAGAAGGTCAATCAGCAGCATTATTGATATCACTAAAGGAGCCTATGTCTACATCGTCCTGTAGGCACTGTGCCGTCTTTAACTATTAACAAATCGGAAGCTGAACTGGACCTTGAATAGACGACACAGTATTATGAATTAACCTACCCAAAAAATTAAACAGAGATAACCTTACCTTGATCTGCTAAATATCTGCTGGAATAAGTCTTATTCATCCATTTACAAAAGGTAACTTATTTAATACAAATTATGTACACAGAATTCAGTTAAATGGTTTATTAAAAAAAAAACAAATAGTTTGTCATTAACAAAAAAAATTGATATGCCCTTATGTATTCAAAAAAAGATTAATTTATACGCCCTTAGATAAAATTAAACAAATAATTAATTAACCCACCCTGAAAAGAACAACTAAAACCCTCCCCTTTTTCTGAATTAAATTTATAAGTTATATTAACAAAAGATTACAAGATAACATTTAGACAAAAAAACAATTATTCATATACAGTAAAGTTTTACTATATAGCTTATAATATAACGTATACGCTTAACAAAGGAAAGAGTTATTATACCTAATTTTGGTATACCTGCTTAGGTATACGGTTGATCAACCAACATGTTTATTTTAAAAGAAAATTTTGGAAAAATAAACAAATAAAAAATAATAGACTAAACTGAAAATAAATTAGTTTGTGACGTCACCTTTAAATAGAATAAATTTTGAAGAATCCCTGAGGGATTGTAAGTGCCGAAAAGTAGCTAGCTGCGCACCACCCTTATATTTAAATAACTTAACCTAGACAAAAATTTAATAAATATACATTACAATCACAAGAAACACTCTGTAGAAACAACCTCTAAAATGTTTATGCAGGTTTGCACATATTAATAAAAAAAAAGGTTTGTAGTTTAGTAGCTGGTGAATAAAATGTTTATGTAGACTGGTAATAAAGTTTGTAATTCACAACAATTCAAAATTAAAAATGATTATCCATAAGCATGTTTTCTATTCTTTTTTTTTTTTATATAAGTTGACTGTCGAATACTTTAAGTAGATGGTGAAAAAGGTTTAACCTGATGGTTGAAAAGGTTTAACCTGATGTAGAAAAGTTTAGCCAGAAGTAGAACCCAGTTAAACTGTAGAACAGACCAAACACAGTCAAAATTACTGATCTGACATTATGCAGAAAAAACATGTTTAAAATGGTGCTGCATAATGCTTGTTACAGTTTGTCAAAAACATTACAGTTGGAACATGCTTGATAGTAATAGCAGAATGCTTTAAAGTTTATAGTTATTTCCAAACTGATTTTAAAATAAGTTAACGACACAACTGTCCATTAAACATATGGTTTTACAGAGTTCTTCAATTATGAACATTTTAAAGTGCAAAAGTTAGAAGCAAAAAACATTTACAGTCTGATTGTATAAAAACTTAGGTTAGATATGATTGAGTCTAGTTTTAAATTTGATTAACAGAATTTTAAATAAAGGAAAGGTAGCATTATATATAGGCACAATTAATATATATATGGATGAATATCGACAGTTTGAAAATCTTAAACTTAATAATAATGAAAGCAGATCGTTACCTGGGTTAATACGGAGTGTATCTTGAAAGACGTTACAAAACATGACAACACGTTTTCAGAGTAAAAACTACATTTACTTTTACTTTATAGTACACGCTGCATAAATAAAGTTACTCTGAAAACATTACATTACATTACATTGCACAAAAGGCACTTTCCACCACAAACAACTTTCACATTAGAAGCAGCTAAAAATACGTCTTAACATCGTAGTAACGCAAAGCAATATGGCCGGACGGCATACGTTAGGTTTCTTTGTCAAAAGAAAATGAATGCAGAACTGTCAGCTGGCGTAATCTACCGAGCGGCAGGTGAAATAGGGAAGCAAGTAGGAAAGGTTGCCTAAATAAGTAAATTGAGGCGCGTGAAATAACTGAACGTAACAGCACTTATAGTTTGTATCGCCATTCTTCTCTCAATTATTTCTATCATATCCCTGTATTTTCGACGCTTTCTACCATACTGGAGCTGCATACAGCACTATCGACATCTCTACTCCTGCCAAGACTCTTCCTTTACTACTTCTCGGACCTCCCAGGTTAGTCATCAGCCTGTCTAGGGACTTTACCACTCTCACAGTCTTTTCCGATGTCACTCTATCATGCTCTGTCGTGTCCTCACCTCTATCTAAACCTAGTCTAACTTACCTAATCGAATGTAACAAAACTAAAATAATGAAACTCACTAAACGCATCACTAAATCCTAACAGGTAAGTTACCCACAAAAGTTTGTTTAAGCATGTGTGAATAACCTTCGAACGTCGATAATGTTGGAAACACAATCAATGATTTGACCGAGCGAAAACAAATTTCCATGTAAAATAAGACACTCACTTCCACGGTAACAGATGGCGGAATATTGAAGTGTAGAACATCGTCGCTCCACGTAATTTGCACACACGAGTACAGCAACTTGTATATTGAAAGTCAGCTGTCATAGTCACTCACTTAGATATAATAGGGTTTGTTCTCATTTCTAAAAGATAAAATTAGTTTTTCAGGAACAAACTGCCAACGACAGGTAGAACAATACTGAACGAATAACAAAAAAATAATCTATTTAATTTTGAAAAGTAAGACCTTGAAAAGAAATATTTTAATGTATTTAACGAAATAGAAAATTAATATTTCTAAAGTTAAAAAACTTAATTGAATAAAATATGAGTAGAGTCTGGGACAGTCTGGCGCCAAAAGTGGTGGGGGAAGGTCATTGACCTTGGGCCACGCCCCCTTTTTTTGGTGTTTTTTTGGGTCTTTTTGGTTCCTAAACCAAGCCACGCCCACTTTTTTGGGGATCCTAACCTAAGCCATTTTTGGGGATTTTGGGTTTTTTTTTCCATTTTTGGATTTTGGGTTTTTTTTGGGAGGTCCTAACCTAACATTTTTCGATTTTGGGTTTTTTTTGGGGGGTTTCCTAACCTAACATTTTTTGGAATTTTTGGATTTTTGGGGATTTTTGAAATTTTGGGAATTTTGATTTTAAAGATTTTGGGGAATTTTGAGCCGCCATCTTTTTTTTGGCAGCCATCTTGTTTTGTAATAATTAATATTTAATTTA
>JAGFPH010001997.1:77058-106258 GCA_018207615.1 Philaenus spumarius
GCGGGGGGGGGGGAGGGAATTGGGGTCCTATTTACAAGCGTAAAAATTCAATACAGTATCCATTATAATCTGGAACAAACATGCTAGTAACTTATCTAAAAGTAATTCAAAATGTGTATTCTCCAAGATCACATTATTTAACAAAATCTAAAAACTATTAGGAGCTAGAAATTTTCCTCTAAATATTCTTGATCAAATAATATGAATTTTGTGTTAAAGTCATTTCAATGCTGGTTTTAAATTTAATACCGATGTATATGGTAGTTTTTTTTTTTTGTATATAGAAAGCTTATGGTTTGGATAGTTTTATTAGTATACGCATTGAAGCTCTGCTTTAGAAGGACATATTCTATTTGCTTTTTAATTAGTAAAAGGCACTTTAAATGAAAAGGCTTTTAAAAGTCATCAACTTTAAAGCCATAAATAAATTCATACAAAAACTTTTAAATTTACTAAAGGTCATAATCCGAAATATTTTGTTTGTACTTTAGTTGATAGAGATGAACAAATTTATTTCGATAAACTATAGTTGATATAACATAAACAGTAGACAACAACAAGGGCTGTGGCATATTTTAAGCTAAGCAAAGGGTCATTTTTTTACATGACTTATAAAATGTATTGTGTTTGATCAATGAACGCATTCCATTGTCGGGTTGCCTAATTACAGGCAATGTGTCGGAAAGGATGACACATCTGTTTTTTGTATAAGGAAACAATCAGGTTTAAGACAGCTAGTGGTAAAAGTTAAAAATAGTTATATGAAATAAAAACAATTTTGCGTACAAAGTTATCAGGAAAACTTGCGTATGCAGCAGGCAACGGTTATCTATATATAACTAATCGGATTTGTCCTAAATGAATGAAGGAATGTCCTGATATAGAATCAAAGTACTGTAGAGCAAAAACTACTTGAGATACAAATAAGAAAATGTATGAGGCCATAGAAACGAACAGTAAGAAAGGATTTTGCAAAAATGTTATTTTATATCGTAAAACACAATGTTCGTTTAACTTACCAGCCAACTTAGCAAATTTAGAAACTGTTCATTATTCTTCACAACCAACAGTTTTTTTGGGTATGATTAAAAAAAACGAAAAGCAAATTCAATTCAAACATCTGTTGTTACATATTATGAATAAATTAGCTGGTATGGATCAAAAAATGAATTTAATTTTTATGATCGGCTTACAATGAACCAAAACACGTTTATTTTCAAAAATTTGGATAATTTAGAATCAGATAATTAATTATGCTTCACAACTAACAGTATTTTTAAGATTTGAAAAATGCGAACGAAATGCTTACTGTATTATCTGGTCTTACATATTATTATATTGTTTCCTTTAGTTGGTAATATCAAAATTTGTTTGAAATGTTGATTATTGATTATTTAAGTATTAATGGTGAAATTATTACAACGCAATTCGAATTATTGGGTATGGTCGTGTTTATTATAAGAGCTATGTGCATTAGTTTTGCCATGTGTCACAGCTGGGGCGGAGCCTATAGTAGAATATAAAATAGAACTAAATCTGTATTTCTAAATAAGAGGATTACCTGTATTTCATTTCATATTGTTTCGAATAACGTTTTAGGTAAGCAAACCAACACAATCGTCTTGTATTTGAACTTAGCATTCTTATACTTGTAAGGTATCCTAATCCAAGGTAAGGTCAACAGAACTCCTTGGGCTTCTTTCGTTACTGGGTTAAAACAATAAGAAACCTGTTAAAATTTGTTTAGCCTAAATACTTTGTTTACGTAAAAGATGTTTCGACTGCTTGTACTCTCTCGTTAATAACAAAAGGTTTCTTACGCGTCTTGTACAAAATAATAAGCACATTGACGAATAGTTTATTGAATTTGTATGCCTTTCAACCCCCGCAACTATCCACCCCCAAAGTTACGAAAGAGGTGCTCAAGGTCTCAAAACAAAAGTGCATAAAACTACACTTTATTGAAAATTGTTTAAAAATGATATGCACTGTATATTTTATCGTATTTTTTTAACTACTATTTTGCTTTAAAAACTCTAACTACCCTTGGGGAGGGGGGGGGAGAGGAAGTTATAAGGTCGTGAAATTGTTCATTATTATTTTATATAGAGCCTTTGTGCTAAATTTCATGTTTCTACCATACATTTTAATGTTTGGCGATTTTTTAATTTTTTTTACGGAATCTAACGCTATACAAGGCCATATGGGGTCTTAAAAAACGTACTTTCATGAGCTACAACTTGCCCAAATTCTGTATTTTAAAAAAATTACCGTTTCCTACTGTAGAAGAAGACTGTTTTTTGCACACTTTTAACACTCCCCCTCCCTCAAATATCGTTCAAAGTTTTGAAACTAGTAGATTTGTATCTACAATGTTTTGATCGAAAGCAACTTTGGGCAAAAGAGCTCCCCTGGGTGTATTAATTCCAATGAAATCTTATATTCATTACTAGCCGGATTTTGAACCAGTGACACCGCCTTATGTTTTCAATTTCTAAGTACATAATTAAACACTTCCTTCGAAGAACTAATACCGCATCAATTAAATGGTTTACTACGACATAACTGAGAATCTGTTGACCAACGAATCCAGGCTCGAAATGCGGAATATAGATTTGGAAACTGCAGGGTTGATTTAATTTAGTCCTGCAGTTGTGTACGTGCCCTGACTGCAGAGGCTGACTTCAGTACTCTAGTCACGTGACGCTATGTTATTAGTCGCCACGATTTCGTTACTTAAAATAATATCTGTGTAATTATCACTTTAGAGGAATCGACAAAGCCGTACATGTAATAAAAGTATACAATGCAGTAAAATAATTGTGTGTTTTCCTTAATTAAAAACGCGGTACTGATGTATTATTTATTCAAAAGCTTTAACATGCTTTACACATTTTGTTAGTGATGTCCAAAATACGTTTGTGACAAATACTACATTGGCGGCAAGGTTGAAGGCTGACACATTAGCTAGAATGTAAATCAACGATTTTATGTTGACAAAATTGGTGAAAGTATCTGTACTTATAAGAGATAAATTAAAAATGTAAAAACCGCCGAAAACTTAACAGATTGTCTTGAATATAGATAAAAATATTCTCGATCTACACCTAAAAGAACTAAACCAAAATCGGTTCATCGGTTGGGAGCTACGATGCCCCAGACAAATACACAGACACACAGATACACACGTTAAACATATAACACCCGTCTTTTTGCGTCAGGGGTTAACAATAATAATAATTGATCGAGAATAAAGGGAATAAATATATCTTAATTAAATTCAGTTTTAAAACAAATAAAAGAAAAAATTTCAATTAATCATTTAGAACCAAGAACAAACACGTCAAAATTTCAAAATATAAACGGGAAATAACTTTTTTATAGAGAGAGAAGGAATTCCGGTGAGTGGTACTCCCGGTTCATCCAGTTCACCCCCACTAAAGCCTAACCTCTTTTTACAAGATCCTGGTCCGGAACTACTTACATCACACCTATACTAATCCTGCTTCATTTTCGTATTTATTTACTATCATTAACCACATTACAACAACTAACAGGAAAAACTCCTATTCCTGGTGGAGAGTTACAATGTACAAATCATACCAATCTAGTCTAAACTAGTTTTACAAAAACACATCATCTCAACAAATAACACTTTTACCTTAAACTATTTTTCAAGCACACACTCACGTATATATTTACGCATACATAAAATAGACAATGATCAACACAAAGAATATCAGGCCCGCTGTAAAACTCATCCACTGTATAGAAAACATTATTTACCCTGTACATAGATATGGTCTTTTTAAACCTTCTTGGACAATTGACTGTCCTAACATAGTCAGGCAGTTTATTAAACAGTTTTTCTCAAGAGAAGTCTTTCTTTGAGAAGGATAAGTGATTAAATGTTTACCCCATGTAGGATATCTAGAGCCTTGTTGTGTATTACCAAATGTATACACATTATCTTGTGTATCTCTACGGTCTCATAGGTTTGTCCTGTTGTAGTCCTCTATACATGGTTCCTTCTTGCTTAGCGTTATATTTTACATACTGAGATATAACTTCAGCTCAACTCGTAGGGCACCATGCGTGAAACGTTGTTTCCAGGCGTTATGTTTCCAATAACTTAATTCAGACCGTAGCGTTCTCGTTCCACCGCGAACATTCCCAAATTGAACGAACCCTTATTCCTTCTCAGCCCCACATTCGGCATTTTGGTGTTCTAACTTCAATATTTTACACAGTTTCTGAAAAATTGTGTAAGATAAAAGTTAATTTTCCGAGTTTTCACTGCAAGGTCCTCGATCCATCTCCCTGTCATAAAACTATGGAATCCGATCTTGCGTCCTGCTTTATTTCAAATAAACTTAGTTCAGCTTGCTTCACACTTAGTACTATTTCAAGTATTTCTAGTTCGGATGCAATTAAAACAGTATAATTTGCATGTGTGTACTTTCACCTCAGATACGGTGTTGCTCTTTGGGGGAATTTGGCATTGTCTGGTAACATTACTTCTATTTAGAAAAGAATTATAAGAATAATTTGTAATTTTATAGGTAGGAATCTGACAGAAATTCATTAAAATATTCAAATATATATTTTTTCTCTTAATATATATCCTGAATTTCGTGCTAATTTTTAGAAGTAATTGTATGAGTGATCAGTACAAACATTTATATTTCATGAGCCGACAAATGCTTCAATACCCAGTACATAGACTAAAGTTGTTCCAGGATGGAGTGCGATACTCCAGTCTCAAATTGTACAAGAGAGTTTTTCCTTAACAATTTTGAAAACATGCTTTTAACTTTCCTTGAGTATCGGACCATTTACTCAGTGTAAGTGTACCTTAAGTTGTATAGATTATAAAGTTTTCGTTTGTTTATTTGTATTATTTTTAATTGTTTGAGCAGTTTTGTATGTTTTGTTTATATTCTGCCCATTTGCCTATTTGTGGCAACACAAATGTTTACTGCAGCAATGCTATTTCTTTAAAACACGAGATTAAATCAAAACTAGAACAAACTACTGTGCCTGGTTGCTGTTCTGATACAAAATGATTACTTCTTTTTAAAGTCACCTCTTGAGAGAGAAATAATTTGATCACACAGCTAATCCGCTGACGTGAGTCGAGCGAATTTACAAAATTAGGTTTATTGGTTTTAGTGTGCTGTTAGGGGTGGAAATATAACTCCAACTGCCCAGGGTTCAAAGTTACGGATCACTAAGGTTCAAGGAGTATAATCATAGAGACAAACCAGTCCGTACGTTTTACAATTTACTATATTTTACTATCAAGTGGTTCAGTGGTAGACTATTCTTTTTACACTCTCTACAAACAAAACTACAATGAATAACTGATTCTTTTAACACTAATCAACTTTATTACTCTAACTAATCAATTTGGCAATGCTACCCCAAGACGAAACACAAAACGAAATAGCTATGTTCGTCTAATGCTAGCTCGAATGAGCTTCTACTTTAATTTAAATAAAAAGAAACATAAACACTTTTATGATGGATATCTGACAATCTGTTCACCTACCTATTTACCAAAGCTCTCTTTAACCGGAATTCTCGTAGCCAAAATGGTCGCTTTCCGACCATCAGCGTTTACCCCGCTTCATAGGAAAACTTCTGTCCCACAGAGTCTCCGCCCGGCGCACAAAAATACTGGTCCTAGATCTAGGTCAGTATGACCCTTTTATAATTCGTCAGATTATCCAATTGTATTTGTTTGTAAGTGATTATTGTTCGAGTCAGCTATTTCATAACAATTTTCTCTATTACACAATGATGCTCCACTTTCTGTGTCTTCGTCTTGGGTTAGTAAATTCTAAACTATTCTAAACTTTATTTTAATTATATTTATTTCTTAAACCCACCTCTAATCTTAACAGTGCCTACCAACTATTTGGGAAATTGATATACCCATGAAGGCGCTGAATACCTGCCTGAGTGTACGAAATATTTTCGTAGAATTTGTTACCACCTCAGACCCCAGCACGAGCTCAGGAGGCGATCCGTCTCGCTCGACATTACGACCTCGGATTATGGATTGCTTTGCTTCGCTCGCATCAATTCCGTCAACTTCAGATCAGAAGCGGCCATATGGTAAAATCCCCATGAGGATTTGAACGGTCTACTTTAATCAAACCTAAATGTGTACTTTGGGGTGACCAAATGTGCTATAATGTGGTGTAAAATAAACACAGAATGTGCAGAATAATCTCCTATATATTATTTTTTTAGATAAACCTTCATAAAAGGTGAATTCTAGAACGAAAAATCTAAAACAAAATTATCATAAAACGTGCTTCTAGTTGTTAGATTTCTTTGCTAACAAACTCGTCCGAGCGATTTAGGAAACCTATGTGTGTAACAAATTTGGACAAAATAGAAAATAAATGTGCCCTTCAGAGTGCGAACACATATACACACATATATATCAATCTTTTAATGACACCCCAAAACGTGTTCAGGGGACCATAATCGGTGCTCATTGACTATTCCCGATCTTAGTCTTACCATACGAGTCATTGCATAAGGTCATCTTTCCTATTTAAATTTGCTGAAATATAATGTTAAATTTACAAACAATTATGGCAGCTTTAGAAATTGTATAAATCGTTAAATTAACGGTGCTCTAATCTTTATAATTATGAATGTTCACCTTCTACTAACTCAGTCACCTTGCTCTTATCCAAATGTCTCAACATCTAACATGTTATAAAGAGGAAACATGTTACAAGTAAACATGTTATAATGTCTAAGATTACATGGGAAGAAACAACTGAAACTTAACTCAACGGATCGAGCTTATAGATTGACTTGCGAAATATGCAGAAACCTCCCCTAGTTATACATTTTGAAATGTACTCCTAAAGATTTTACTACATTTCTTTCCTTAGTGTTTTTATAGTTATATAGTTACTAAACCTGCACTCATCTTGCCAGGAAAAGACAATGAACCTTTGATGTATTGGCATTCTTACCCTACTAAGGTATCCTAATCCAACCTATGGTCAGCAGTACTACTTGGGTTTCTTTCTTAGATTAGTTTCATAAAGAAGTCTGTTATTATTGAGGCCTAAATCATTTCTCCCACATGTTTTACAACATGCTAATAACATTTAATGTTCATTTCACAACCGTTTGCTTTAAATCCGCCCTCCTGTCCTCCTGCAACAGTTAGAGCTACCAGGTATCTTAAGGTGCGTCGGTCAAATCTTTGAGATTTTATATTTCCATTGGAAACCCACGAATACTCAGTGCTGGTTTCACAATGAGATTTACTTATACAAATTTCAAAATGCAAAATTAATGTTTCCAAACTATATTATTGTATATAGGATAACATATCATACCCAAAAATAACTTCAAGTGTAATTTTGTGGGTTGTTTTATTCATATATTGGCTTGAAAACTAGAATTCGTTTTCCTCCGAGTAAACAAGTTCATCAAAATCCAAAATATGTTTCTAAAAAAAGCATATAATGGAGCCTAATTTATTACAAATATACAAAATTATTATTCACACATTATTTAGTAAGTAGGCTACGAACTAGAATAAGGCTAGGAATGGTGTTGTAAATTCTATCCTAAACAGTTTATACAAACACAAAATATGTTTCAAATCGGGCATACAATGAAGAATAATTTGTTATTTAAAGTGGTTTTCATGTAGAGGATTCCACAGAAGAGGTTTTCTCGATAAGTTTAACTGTATTTTCTTCTGACCACTCCATAAATGCTGCTCACAAGGCAATCACAACAAAACAATGCGCACGAAAAACACCAAAACTCTCACACTCCCGTTAAAATCTGATATGCGAACACACAAAGAGTTCGTTGAAAAAACGACAGGAGATGGATCTTAACGGGCCTTGCTCAACACCTCGCAGTAATCTAGAGAACTCGCAGCGTGAGCCGAACTGCCCACAAGTGTATACGCAGTTAAATAGAGAATGGGACTTATACTTTGATTCAAACTGCTTTAGGATTGAAAACCACGCGACCGTGTAGGGGTTCACCACGAGCTATTCCAATTAGGAATGGGTGTTGTCATACCAATCGATGCACCTCGTGTTGCCAGATTGTTGTTAAATCTAATGTCATTGCAAACAGGTGAATTACTTGATGAGTAACTATGAACATGGCAATAATCAACGATGCCTCCCCACACCAACGCCCTTGGCCGATTATAAAGCAGTTCAAACAAACTATAGGATATTCTGATCGATAAGACATCACGCTATCCACTTGGCTAACGCTTACCCTTGAGAAACCGTATAAATTAATACCTTTTTGTGTTCACTACTTTATCCCGTAAGGTTAACATTATTATACTAGTTTATACTTAAACAACTAATACTTCAGCACCATCTAGAAGTGAAATAACGAATTAGCCTTAGATCTGTGAATTGTGTTTTCTCACAGATACTCTGAAACCAAAGTGCTAAACTGTACTTGTTATTTATTTGGTCAGAACAGACAAAGCCCGGCTTGAATTCGGAATATAGAATCGGAAACTGCAGTATTGGTTGATTTAATAAAGCCCTGCATAGGTGTACGTGAGCTAACTACAGTACTCTAGTCACGTGACGCAGGCAGAAGCCACGCATTGGTTGCCACGAGTTCATTAAACCTAATATTTTTTGTCATCATCTTTTCTGTGTTTGGTATTTATTCTTCCTCTTACAACAGAAGTACTCAAAATAATGGAAATATTCACCTTTAGAAATAAATGTAATAAGTTTACGTATCTGTATAAAATAATTTGGTCACGCAGTTGTTCCGCTGACGTTAATTGAGAGAATTTTCTAAATTAAGTTTATATATTGTATGGTTTCAACTATTTGGGAAATCTGTCTATTCACGAAGGCGCTGAACGGCTGCCGTCTTGTACGAAGTATATTAGTAGAATTAGTTTGTACCTCAGCCTGCATCCCCGTCTCACGCGCTGCTTTACGAGTTTGTACCTCGACTTTGCGACCTCGGATTATAGACTGCTTCACTTCGCTGGCAGTTGACAACTTTTTTTCACGAATTTGCATAACGGCTGTCAGATCTGAAGCTGCCCTCACTGCACAAAACCATGAGCTATGATTGTTATATTATATTAAAAACATTTTGTTGATTATTTTCAATAAAGACATGTTATTATTTTTATCCGAAATAGCTCTAACAAAATCAAAAATAATAATTTGTACATAAAAAACGACAACACACAAATATATAATTGTAATAATGGGATACCCACTAGTAAATTAACGAATCACGACAGTACTAAGACAAAACATAACAAACAAAAACAGCTCCTAAACAAAATTTACAAAATAATAACGGTTTGAAAAAATAACAGTCACGTTTGTATCTATTGGCAGTGTCTTTCTAATCATGTCTTAATTAAAGTAAATTCCTTACAACTAGACAAAACTTTGAAACATTAAAAGTCTTTACAATAACTCAAGAACTACTTGTCCGTTTTGAACATTTTGTTACTGATTCCCTGAAAAGTTTCGGAAAAATTCGAATCCCAGCACAGGCTAGTATATTTATGAACTTACTTTGTTGAAAAGTGAAATGATTTTAAGGCGGAACCAATTCACTCCGCGATTTAAGCCTAACTGATTCTCTGGGAAAAGTATTAAAGATTGTGTCTCAGTTCTTTGAGTCGCTCTTTACAGAAACATATAATAAGAAGCTTATAATCACAATTACGTCTTCTTTAGAATGTAATAAATACTTTGAAGAAACCAGTCCTTACTTTAAACTTAATTCCTTCATAATATGTTTGTTTACCCTTTCTTTTATTTAGAGATTATAATTCAATTTATTTGTTCTTTGTTTTGATCTCCAACTTCTTATTATATAATGAAGAAACGTCCTTTCTATGTTGGGACTTAGAAAACAATTACAAATCTAACTTTTGATGAAGCCTTGTTTGTAGTTTAGAAGTATCACTGACTACGAAAACCTAAATTTAAAGAACACGAGTTGGGAATGATGGCGACGAATTTAAAAAGGAGGTTATTTAAATAAAAGTTATAAGTGATTTAGTTTCATAGGATATATATAATAAGTCGGGGTAGTTACTTATAACTCAAAAACGGCTGGACCAATTTTTATAATCTTTGATTTGTTGGATTTATCTCCGCCCAAAATTACAGAATAGCTACTAAAATATCGAAAAAAATGTAACTTAAAGGGTTGAAACATCCATTGAAACAACAATAATTGTTGCACGATATAGATCTCAAAACCCCTACCCTTAGGAACTTGAAATGTGGTACACGTAGGCTATTGCTAATAGAAGCTAGAGGCGCAATAAGAAAGGATTTAAATTAGTTTTCCTTAAAGGGTTAAAACAACATGTAAAACAATAAATATTATTTGTTATTGAAAACAAAATCCATACCACCCAGGAACGATAAGTTTGGTACACATAGGCCTATTGCTCATAGGCGCTAAAGGCGCATTAAACAAAATTTTTTAAATATTTGGCCTTTAAGGGTTGGAACAACCCGTAAAACAATAAATACTGTTTGTTACACTTTCCTTAAAACTAGAAAGCTGATTTTTTTACATTTATTTCTTACAATGTACATATACAAAATAAACCACTTATACATTTTGTCACGTTCTGCTAAATGGGTGAAAATGTAATAACAACCCCTAAAACTGTAAATATTAATTTAATGCCATCTAGGAACGTGAAATTTGGTACACATATTGCGCATAGGCGCTAGAGGGGCACTAAGAAAAGATTTTTTTAAATTTGGCCTTTAAGAGTTAAAAAAACCGCTAAAACAATAAATATTTTTGTCATACTTTCCTTAAAGTCAGAAAGCTGAAATTTTGTACATTTTTATGTGTTGAAAAACATATACAAAGTAAACCAGTTTTACATTTTGTTACATGCAGTTAAGGGGTGAAAATGTGATAACAACTTCTAAAAACAATAAATAGTAATTTGTATTCTTTAATTAAAGCTAGAGTGCTGAAGTTTGGCACTTTTATAAATTTCAAGAAAATATTTAAAAACGTAAACTGCTCAATTTTATCCAGATCTATGCATTTGCATTATTATTTAAAGACATAGGCTATCTGGGCAATCTGCAACATTCAGCTCAGAATGTGATTTACCAGTCTGAAGATTTATCGGTTGAAAAAGAAAACGCTCTTGTATTCTTTATTTTTAATTGATTCAATTTATTCAGCCCACATAACCTGACGAAGACAATTGGCAGGCAACCAATGAACAATAAATTCTAAACTAATTTAAAATACATAATAATTCAGTTTCATGAAATAAAAAATGAAAGAAAATGATAGAGAAATATTACAATTATATAACATGGTGATGCAAAAAAAACCCCGTAGCAAAGCACGGGTATGCAGCTAGTCTTTATACATAAGATTATTCGTCCTGATTGACGTAGAATCAACGTGAAGGCAAAACTACTTAAGATACAATTACGAAAATTTAAACGTAATTCTTATAGGCTCATAATCGCACACGACTAAAGGATTTTGAAAATTTTGTATTTTAAAGGGAAAAAATAGTAAATATTCGAATAAAACAGCTGTTTAGATCAAATTCTTAGCAACAATATTTGTTTACATTTGCTACCATAGCAACCAATTTAGCAAATTTAGATACAGTTTATTATCTTTCACAACAGCTTTTTAGGTTAGGCCAACAAAAGTAAAGCAAACAGAAACAAAAATCAACGAAAAAAGCTTAATACATTATAATTCAATCCAAACATCTGTTTTTATATAATATGCATAAAACATCTGATTTGGATAAAAAAACTTTATAATTTTAGGTTAGTCCTATACAGAATCAAATCACGTTTATTGGAAGCCTTTAAATTTACTACCATCCCAACCAACTTGGCAAATTTAGAAGCAGGTAGTTATTCTTCACAACTAACAATTTTTGTAGATTAGGTAAAAACAAACTCAAACACAAATCAACGAAAACGATTACCGTATTATAAGTCTAACATGTGTTGTTACATACACATTGTTTCATTTAGTTGGTAATATCAAAATTGGTTTGAAATGTTGACTATTGATCATTTAAATATTTGTGGTGAAATAAAACGCATGCCGTAATTAAAATGATTGGGGTTGGTGCAATTTTTTCGCATCTCTGTCTTACATTGTGAATAGGCCACCCCTACCCCTCAACCATAATTATCTCTGCCCTAATAAATCGTCATTTCCTTGTAAATATCAGGGTATACCATAAGCTGTTTGCATTTTCTTCGCCTTAAGTCACCGCGGCGGTTGGTGAGCGAAGTGAACAGGGGATGAATCTTTAGTTAATAATAAAATATAAAATTCTACAAAGTTTGATTTATTTCATAAATAGGCCTAAAGAAAATAAATTTAAACAACTTTTATGAAATACATAAATTAATTATGGAATGGATGAAATTTTATAACATTTTCATAACAATTAAACTATAAATTATAACTTTTAGTTTGGACCGTTGGTGCGATAACGTGTAAAAATTATAGAACTAAATAGAGAATCGCTATATTATAGTATTACAGTTTGATTTAGCAACACTTTTCACTTGCAGAAAACGGTTACACTAGAGTAATAATTGTCTTGTTAATTAACTCTTTCACCATTGCCACATTTTAGAATAGCAGAATGTTATCACCAAAAATCTGACGAATATTCCGTTAATATTTGTGCTTTTTTTTTAGATTTTATTGCTTTTGTTTAACAATAACTATTTACTTTTAAAGATTTCTTTTGAACGTTAAGACAGCCACGAGTATTTGTTGGCCAAATCGCTCGTACGCATGCGTATAAAGTTCAATTTCATGTTTGGAATAAAAGCATCAACTCGCTATCATCGTGGGTTGGCAACGACAGCTGACTTTCAATAAGAAACATCTGTTTTGTGCAAATATGCTAAAAGTGTATGTTGATTTCTTCGCCTTTATTTTGTTACGTGGGATATGGTGAGAACATTGACTACACTATGTGTGATCTTACTTGTATACAAAAAACTGAGAAATCTGAATATAGAAAACAAACTTCTAAACATGAAAATTTTTGGTATTGAAACTTTGATATTCTATCCAGTCATTCCAAAATATTTAAGAATATGTTTTTACATGTTTTTGTAAAAGAAAATTGTTGGAAACACAAGGAATATATAAAATTAGGTACTATATAAAAAAAAATATATATATATATATATATAACCAGTTATAATTATTGACACTAAGATTTAAAATAAAAATATATAAAAGCAAACCAACACTTTTTGGTGGCATTGATTTTATTTTTCAAGAATATAATTAATTACAAATAGAAATTAGTATGCTAATTTGAGTTTATTAGTGAATTTCCATAGGAAATATGAGCTATGCAGTGACTTCTATTGTGAGACCTAAGGTTGGAAGTAGTCAATGAGCACCGATCATGGTCCCCAGAACACGTATTTGGCTGTCATTTAAAATGTTATATATATATGTGTGGGTGTGTGTGTGTGGGGGGGGGGGTGTGGGGGGGGGTGTGTGTGTGTGTGTGTGTGTTCGCACTCTAATGGTCTCATTTTATGGTCGATTTTGTCCAAATTTGGTGCACACCTTGGATTTCTAAATCCCTTGAACGAGTTCGTTTGCAAGAAGAAAAAACTTGAAGCACTTTTTTACTGAAAGTAAACATTTTTAGAAATTTTTGTACGTAGAGAAACATTTTTTAGGTTTTATCTCAAAAAATAAATATGTAAGATTATTCTGGTTATTTTATTGTTTACATGTTCTTATAGCCCATCTTGTTTTATCAAAATCGGTAAAAATAACATAAAATTACTCGGTTCAAATCCACGTGGAGGAATTTACCATGGGACAGCATTTGATCCGAGGCCGATGGTAGGGATGCAAATTAAAGATGCTGCGAGCGGAACGAAGCAGCGCTTGAGCCGGGACTGGCGATGAGGTGCAAACAAATTGTACTAATATATTTCTTACTCGCAGGCAGCTGTTGAACGCCTGTGAGTAGTCCGATTTCCCAAATAGTTAAAAAAACATAAATTTAACTCACATCAACGGTTTAGCTGCTTGATCGAATTATTTTCAGTTTAAAGTACAATGTATTTCTTTGGCCGGTCATTTTGAGATGAATGCGATTTGACCAATTTTTAAGTACGAGATATGTTTAGTTTTAAGACTCCTACATAGCAATTTGAAATTTGTAAGACCGATGATTGATCCATCGCGTTATGATGGAAGGAACAATTTATTTACTAGACATTAATTTGTCAGACTGGTGATGTAACAGATTTACATTGCACAGGCAGGATACAAACTTTTCCAAGAAGCAATGAATATTTAAAGACTAAACGCCCTTGCAGTGCTTTCAATAGAGACAAACTTCTTCAGTTGTCATCAAGAGATCATGGAGAAAATTTTATTGGGTTTGATCTTTTCGCGCAAATTAAAACAAAAAGAATGGATTTCATGTGTTAATGAATACATCAAGCTTGAACTGAAGTGTTTGACCTTGTTCTTTTAGCATTTTATAACATTTCTGAATACATTTTCTTTTGTACATGTTTGTTTCACTTAACACAATTTTAAAACAAAGACTTAACATTTTCCTGTGTAGTTACCCCCCCCCCCCCTTAAGCTTCGAGCCGCCACTGTTACTGAACAAGAACAATGAGTGAAGAATAATATGTAAAGTTTATTTTATACTAGTGGACCCGGCATTTGACTTCATTTTAAGGTTACTGACCTATTTCTTCCCTTTGGCTTAAGTAATCAAATTGCAAATTATTTTTATATCAATTAAGAATAATATTAAATAATGTTTGCTTTATAATTTCTAGAATTAAGTGTAATTTATTTTTATTGTATAGGGGTAGCTACCCCATTTAAATATATTTGTTTGTAATGATCATATATTCTAAAAATTCCTGCACTAATATGGTGAAATTTTAGTGAAATTAGTTGAGTAGTTTTTTTAACAATATAGAAAAATTAAGTGGTTTACTATTTAATTTTAAGGGTAGTTATTCCATTTCATCCCTTTGACTTATGTAATCAAATTGTAAATAGTTTTGTATATACCCTAAAAATAATGTTACATAAGTTTAGCTTTATACTTTGTAGGAAGTTAGTTTAATTTACATTCATTGCATAGGGGTAACAGCCCCTTAGACTCTAGTAATTTTACACTCCTGGCTGTATTTAAATATGTAAAAACTGTGAAAATTTTAGTGAGATTGGTCGAATATTTTTGGGTATATAAAGGACAAAGAAAAAAAGAAATAAACATAAATTTGTATACATACAGTGTGTAAATTAAGTACGTGTTCTGTCCCCATACCCAACAATGATGAGGATGTCAATCTTCTGCTTTGTACTTAAAAAAAACATTGTTAAACAAAACTACAGAAGTAATTTAATACCGACCTCTCTACAAAATTAACTAAACCAGAATGAAGATATGAAACACTTTCCAAAGAATGTGCTTAACAAACACAATCAAGAACAAACATGGAAGGGTAATTGGTAATTTCCAAGTTTGGACTTTGTTCAGCCAACCCATCTAATCTAGGCTACATTGTGTACTGCATTCCCATGGAGCTGAAATAACCAGAGCTACTTTATTGATTAATAAAATAAATCTATGTTTTCTTGTTTCAGATCTCTCCTTTTTACTTATAAATTCCTATAATTAAAAAGTCTTTTTTATTTTAATATCACCTTAAAAAGGCCTCATAAATTTGAAATTAGTCATAAAACGTATTGGTCTTCGGGATACTTTTCTAAAAGATGTATTAAAACATTTCTTGAGTAATAACTACAACCATTGTTAATTCAAACATAATTGATGTTTTTGGCTATTTAAATACGGTAATAATTTCATATTAAGAGACTTCACTGCAAACGTAGAGTTTTTGGCCGCTATTTTGTTTAAACACAACGGATTTAAATTATCTTTATATCATTGATTTTAGGGTGACAAGACCTATAAAATGAGGGGTCACTCAATAGGGGTTTCTATTTAAAAAATTTAAATTACCCCCTACCCGCCACCCCCTTAGGGGGTTGAATTTTTTTTTATGTCAGAAAATCAGGAACGTTTGTTAAGAGTCAATGCCACAAACAAAATATTTGTACCTATTTTAGTTTGAAAAATACATATTTGTTCGATACTTAATTTACACACTGTATAGTCTAAAGATTGTATAGATATGGGTACATTAACATGCCTTGAAAATTGCGCAAGAGGAGAAATAGGCTACATAAAACTTCCAAATTAATGGGAGGATACCCAGTCCACCATATTGAATCTGATTCCCATAAGAGCATTGCTACAGAATAAGTCATTTTTTTCCGTTAATTCGTGGAATAAATTTTTTCGTCATTTTGAAGTACTTGATTGCTGAAAACATTTTCAAAGCCCGTTTTATTGTTTTAATAAAAGTACGATATAAATATTAAACTTTATAAATTTTTTACTAAGTTGCAAAAAGAGATATTGCAAAAAACCTTAGCAATCAACGCATAAAATCTATTTTACTTATTATTAAATTACAGCTTTCCTTTGTTGACGAAAATAACACAAAAATATGCTTAAAAGTGAATTTATGGTTAGGTTATTTTAAAATTGAAATTGGTAGCCAACTTCGACGTTTTGAATTTAGGGACCCAAGCCTTAACCCAATTTTTTCTGTAGGTCATATTAACAGTAACATTTGTTTTAAAGAACATGAATATTTTAGAAAAGTCGATGTTTTATTTACATTGTTTTAACTTCAATTTGGTTCGTCCTAAGCTACCTTAAAAACGATATTTACGTACAATTGCTAAACCATCAAGTACTTTTCAATTAAATGCTTGACACAACTCTACATTCATTTAATTCGTGTAGATTTAGGCCTAAACGAATTGACGACGTTGTGATAATTTATGTAGGCCTACTTTAAACACCTTGTTGATTCACGTTTTCAACTGAAGTATTTGCTAAATAATACACATTTGAACAAAGTGGCTTTTTAAGTAATATTTTATTAATAGCTGACCCAACAGACGTTGTCCTGCCCAAATTTCAATAAATTTGTTTGTGATCTTAGTGCATTTGTGATAAGATGTTGGAAAATGGTTAAAAAAAATTATTTATGAGTGAAAATTGTATCTATTAACGATTGTGACCATGGATATTAAATTTGAGGAGGAGTACATTCAGACGAACGCTGATTGAAAAATTTACATGCGAGATGATGTCTATTGGTAGTAGGCCTCGAAATGAATTGCTGAATTGCTCGAAATGAGTGATGTACCTGGAATGTGATCGACTTGGAACCATGTGGTTTTGTTCCAAAATGTAAGTTATAATTGAATTAATTCAGAATTTAAAGTAAACAGTCAAAACAAAGAAATGCTTTAATTCGAGTGGTTTGCTGTAACATCAATATTTCGATCAGTGCAATGCTTTATGATACAAGACATTATTTGTTTTGTTGTCTGGCGCGTAAACAAAGATGTTGGGTTTCCGTCATGGGAACAGCCCCCCCCTCCCCTCCTCGTAATGTAGTAAAGTATTTACATTTACTACATAGTCCATATGTTAAGACATTTGGATCTAGATGTTTGACATATAATACAGTAAACCTTTTGTTTGCTTTTACCTAATCTAAAAAAAAGTGATAGTTGCGAAAAATAATTACCTGATTCTAAATTGTCCAAATCGGTTGCAATTAAACGTAATTTGGTTCATTGTAGGCCTAACCTAAAATTAAGTTCAGTTTGTGGTCCAAATCAGCTGTTTTATTTATAATGTGTAACAACTGATGTTCGAATTAAATTAAAATACAGTAAGCATTAACGTTGATTTGTGTTTGTGTTTCCTTTTAATTTATCAATCTAACCTAAAAAAGCTGTTGGTTTTGAAGAATAGTAAACTGATTATAAGTTTGCTGAATAAGTTACTAGCTATTATAATGAAAGTAAACAAACATGCGTATCAGAACAGCTGTTTTCGTGATTTATGTTCTTGAGTTCATACAAAAAAGCTGTTCAGCTTTTCCCGAATCTAAAAATTTGTAGGAAAACTTTTCAAATTTTTCTTTTTGTAAAAACCTAATTCGGATTATTACGAACCTTTTAAATTAAAAAAAATTATATATATACATGGTCCATCCGTTCTCGAGTGATGTGCTTACCAACGAACAGCATTTAATTTTCTATTCTAATATTATAAAGATATACACTTTTTTATTTGTTTGTGTGTTTGTATTAAAAAAGTAATCTCTGGAACTACTAAACCGATAAAAAAAATAGTTTTACTAATAAAAAGCTACAATACCCCTGAGTAGCAGAGGCTATAATTCATTTTGATAAAAACATTTTTTACTTCAATATTAGTAAATTTAGTCGGAAAAAACTTAGGTTAGGACTAGACTTATAAACCAACACATGCATTTACATTTATTACCATAGCAACCAATTGTATAAAATAACAGATAAAACAGCTGTTTGCTCCAATATTTCCATTAACAGCTGATTTAAAACTTTGAAGCTATTATTTGTATTTCTAACTTTTAGGTTAGGTTTTTATTAAAGTGTAGACCTGAGCCTTTCTGGTTCTTTTGACCTTCATTATAACTGCTGTACGTTATTATAAAATACACGGAATAATTTGAATTGACAATAATTTAACATTATTTACAATCTTAGCTTTGGTGTTATTATTAATCCTACCCCTTTATTATGAAGAAAACATAACATGGTGGCGTGCAGAGCACGCAGGGGTTTTCCCCTTGTTATTTATATGGATATTAAAATTTGTTTTCTGAATAATACCAGCAAAAAATTTGTCTGTATCATTTGTGCGGTTAGTATAGATATAAACACTCTCGGCTGATGAGTACTGAATTCAGATTGGGCGACTGCAGAGTTGGTTAAATTTAGCTCTGCGTACGTTTGCTGACTACAATACTGCAATTACAGTATACAAGTATGCAAAATAAAAGTAGTTTAAAAAAAATGAAATATAGGTTGTAACGGACTAAGGTTCGAGCAATATTTACCCCCCAACACGCTTGTTTAACAAAAGGCACAGTTTAGACAATAATGTTCTCAACTACATACACCCAGTGTTGCCAAATATACGATAGTAATCGTATTTGTACGACATTTTACGTCTGTAAAATAAGCTGTAATCCTAACCTCAGGATCTGAAAAAATTACACTAATTCTTCTATTATGCTACTTGTACTATAGAATAATATCACTCGACCAAGAAGACAATGTTCATCATAAATAATTATCAAATAGTCCAGTCCATGAGTGCTCAAAAGAGGGGTGTAGAGTGCATGGAATATGCGATAATTTTGGACTTTATGACTATGTTAGGAGTAGTTAGGAGGTAAACATACTAAAAGTCCCCACCCCTGAGAGGTGAGCATAAGGCGGGAGGGGGTGAAAAGGTCCTATTTTTAGGTTTTTCACTTATATCTCGGAAACGGTTCACTGTAGAAAAAATGTTTCACATAAAAATGAAAGGTAATTAAATTTCCTATAAAATAGTTTCTGTACATATTTGTCGAATTCCCAGCGGGTTTTGAGATATAAGTTATTGAAAATCGACAATTTTCTAAAAAAATCGTGTTTACCTCACTCTTTATGTTAAACATTTGCTTCTAATGCCTCCCACGACCGTTTTTCAGAAACATTGTCAGAAACGAAGTTGTAGAGCATTCAATTTTCTTCAATTTGATATACACTTTTGCCATTTTATCTTCAACCAATCAAAAGTTATAGTATTTCTAAGATGTACGGTTAATGTTGATGTTCCTCTAGAAATTAGTATGTTGAGAGCCTGTTGCGTTTTAACTGCTGTAACTTGCTGTCATGATGAAGAACAATACTTTAACAATGGAAATAAGGTAATTGAAATTGAAAAACAAATTTTTTTTATAAACTACTAGGGGAAACCCCTGCGTGCTCCACACGCCAACCCCGTTGGAATATTCTATACACATAATAATGTTATGTTTTTTAATAATAAAGGTATAGGATTAATAATAACCCCAAAGCTAAGATGTGAAATAATTTTAAATGTTCAGATCAAATTATTTCGTATATTTTATAACAGCAGTTATAATAAAGGTTAAAAGAACCATCAAAGCTCTGGTCTACACTTAAGTAAAAACCTAACCTAAGAGTTAGAAATACGAAAAATAGTTGCTTCAAAGTTTGAAATCAGGCGTTAATGGAAATATTAGAACAAACAGATGTTTGGTTGAAGATAAAATGGCAAAAGTGTATATCAAGTTGAAGAAAATTTAATGCTCTACAACTTCGTTTCTGACAATGTTTCTGAAAAACGGTCGTGGGAGGCATTAGAAGCAAATGTTTAACAAAAAGAGTGAGGTAAACACGATTTTTTCGAAAATTATCGCTTTTCAATAACTTATATCTCAAAACCCGTTGGGAATTCGACAAATATGTACAAGAACTATTTTATAGAAAATTGAATTACCTTTCATTCTTATTTGAAACATTTTTTTATACAGTGCACCGTTTCCGAGATATAAGCGAAAAACCTAAAAATAAGACCTTTCCACCCCCACCCGCCTTATGCTTACCTCCCAGGGGTGAGGAATTTTAGTATGTTTACCTCCTAACTACTCCTAACAAAGTCCTAAAGTAAAACATTATCGCATATTCCATGCACTCTACAATGCATTCATTGACTGGACTAAAAATACAGTCTCGTTCTATACACAGTTCATGATATGCTAAATTATTCATGTATTATTATTAGAGAATGTCCATAGGAAATATGAGCTATTGCAGTTACTCTTATGGTGAAACCTAAGGTCAGGAGTGGTTAATGAGCACCGATCATGGTACCCAAAACACGTTGATATGTATATATGTTTTCGCACTTTAATGGCCGCATTTTACGTATGATTCGGTCCAAATTTGGCAAACACGTTAACTTTCTAAGTCGCTCGGGTGAGTTTGTTAACCAAAAAAATCCAACAACCAGAAGTCAAATGTTTTGAGATTTTTCGTACTAGAATGAAATTTTTATGGAGTTTTATCTAAATAAATTAATATATGAGATTATTCTGCATATTTTGCTTATTTAATCGACCTTATAGACCGTCTGGTTCCCTAAAAATCGGTTAAATCCAAATGGAAAATTTTACCGTGGGGACAGCTCTGATACGAGGCCACAAGGTCGAGGTGCAGACTCGCCAAACAAGTGTTTCCGCTGCGAGCGAAATGAAGCAGCGCATAAGCCGGGGCTTCAGGCTAAGGTGCAAACAAATTCTACAAATATAGTCCGTACATGAAAGCTGTTCAGCGTTACTAGACCGTAAAAAGTATAAAACAAATTTTGGAAATTCGCTCAAATCACGTCAGCGGTTCAGCTGCGATACCGAATTATTTTGCACATAGCTTAGTAAACAAATGATTGTCACGAAAAATCTATGTAATAAATAAGACAAATAAGTACTATATTTTTATTTTAAATTTGAACTCAAGAATGCAGTTGTTTTGTTTGGTACATATTATAAATGTGTCTAATGTATTTGTTCTATGTTTGTTTGATAGAATAAAACAACACAGAATGTCACAACTAATACGTTTATTAACTTAAACGCGTTTCAAATACAAAATCGGCATCATCAGTGATCCACAAATTACAATAATCAAACTATAACTATATAGTTTTATATAAATATACTATAGGTCGTCAAATTTATCAGGACTAAATTACATTTACATTCAAAGTACATCTTATTTGAGGAAACTACATACCAAATTTCATTCCAATCCATTCGATGGTTTTTGTAGTAACTTTGACCCCCCCCCCAACCTCCCCTAACATTTCGAATTTTTTAAAAACCTTCTTAGCGAGCACCTATGGCCCTAGGGGAAGCTACATACCAAATTTCATTCCAATCCGTTCGATGGTTTTAGAGAAATCGTGATTTTTTAACTTTGACCCCCCAAACCCACCTAAATTTTCGAATTTGTTTAAGCCCTTTCTTATCGAACATCTATGGCCCTAGAGAAAGCTACATACCAAATTTCAGTCCAATCCGTTCTGTAGGTTTTGAGAAATCGTGATTTAGTAACTTTGACCCCCCAAATCCCCCCTAAAATGTCGAATTTTTTGAAAACCTTTCTTTTCGAGCACCTAGGGCCCTAGAGAAAGCTACATACCAAATTTAATTGCAATCCTTTCGGTAGTTTTTGAGATTTCGTGATGAGTCAGTGAGTGGGTGGTATTTGGCTTTTATATGTATAGATAATATTTCTAATTACACCCCATAACGTGTTGCGGGGACCATGATCAGTTCGTATTGACCACTCCGATCTTAAATCTTACCGTAAAAGAGTAACTACAATATCTCATCATTCCCATGGAAATTCGCTAATAAAGAATTAAATATGAAGAAGCTATTAGGTTATGCTATTCGGGAGTAGACATTATTAGACTATAGGATTTTGCTACTCAAAATACATCCTGTAATTTGACGTTATTCAACAATACAAGATGTGTTATAGTGCTGAGGTTTAATAAAGTTTTAAAAATAGTTTGTCCTTTACATCACCGAAGATAAAATAGCGGCGGGTAAAAATCCTTATTATCCTTTCCACAACAAAGAAAGATTGGATACGCCAAGGGCTCTGATTACATGTGCTTTGACAACGGCTATAAAGTCCGTCATTCGCTCTGCTTAGCCATAAACACCTACTTTAAAGCGGAGTAGTCAGCAATAGCGTAAACGTATATTTATTGTCTGTTTAAAGTTTATTGACGGAGATTTGTACGGTGGGAAGAAACTGTTGCGCGAAGAAGATTGTAACATTGGTGTCTGCCTGAAACTTGAAACTATGCACACTGGTAAAGGTGATTTTTTACTTTCTTGGTACATTGGTAAAATAACAAAACACATTAACGATGGGTCGGTTAAATTACTTACTACAATTCAAGTCAATACAGGTTTTTTGGCTCTAATCGAAACTGTCCACCTACAACCTGATTCTGAAAGTCCCTGTAACCCCTTCATTGTTTTTGTTACTAAAAATAAGTGCGTACATATCTTGAGTTGCACAAAAGGACACAATCTTTGACTTATTAAACCCTCTATCATTTTTTGGGCTTGGGGGAGGGAAAGTGGTTTAACAATTTCAAATATAATACTCCATTAAAAAACTTATTGAAAGAGAAATATGAAAGCCCAAACTAGAGCTTAATATCTTGCTTTGTTTAAACTAGGAATGGGCAATCAAAGTTGAGGAAAATTATATAGGGCTATGTTTATTATAAATACATAAGGCAAGGAATAAATAGGGATGAGGGTTGAATTATTGTTAAAAAAATGTTATTTTGCCAATATTTTTACAACTAAAACCAACCAATTCAAATACACACTCGTCTCAGCAGGATTAAAAAGTGTTTAGGCCCACATAAGAAAATAAGTAAAAAAACAAAATACAGAAATAATACCAGTCGTTTAAAATAAAACTTAACTTAGATAAATAAAAAATATTTTAAAAACTTCTCAGTAAAAAGCAAAATTGGCATTTCAAAGAATTTAAGTAATGCAACCTCCAAGGGCTTTTGCTCGTAAGGGTTGTTTTAGTTTTAATAATTTTAAGGGCAGTTGACATTTCAATCCATTGACTTAAGTAATAGAATTTCAAATATTTTTTTATATAAATTAAGAAAAGTATTAAATAACTTTAGATTATAGTTTTCAGGAATTTAGTGCCATTTATTGTATAGAATTTATTTTTATTGTATAGGGTAGCTACCCCATTTAAATTTATTCGTTTGTAGTGACCATATTATAAATCTTGGTATTCATGTGTAAATTGTGATATTTTAGTAAAATAGTAATTTATGAAAATATAGAAAAGTAAGTGCATGGATTACTATTTAATTTAAATGGTAGTTATTCCAATCCATCCCTTTGACTTAAGTAATCAAATTACAATTAGTTTTTTATATTCCTTAAAAATAATATTACGTAATTTTAGCCATAATATAGCTTGTAGTTATAAGTTAGATTAGTTCATTTTTATTGTAAAGAGGTAGCAACCCCATTTAAACCCTTTATACTGTAGTAATTGTAACAAATACACACTCCTTATACATATGATATATACACACAATGACATGGATAAACTGATAAATTTTTATTGAAATCGGTCCAGTAGTTTTTGAGTCTATAGATGACAAAGAAACAAACATTTATTTTTATGTATAGAGATATATTTCTTAGATTTTTTCTTAGACGTGAAATCGAGTGTAGAAAATGCTTCAACACAAAACGTTTATATTTATTAAGTTATTATTTTAATTCAATAACAAAAAACTCTCTTGCAAATTCCCGTGAGTTCATCTTTTTTTTCTTCATTTACTAACTTTCCAAAACTTTGCCGACATTGATTTCTAGTAAAGTAGAAGTAATGTGTCCAACTAGACATCCAAATCAAACTCAGAGTTTAAATTTAAGTATTCCGCCAACATATGAACATAAAATAAATAAATAATAAACTTTCGTCAAACTGCAGCACGAAACTGCTACGGTATCTAATATGCGTGAACAAATAACTGTGCCACACAGTTTGTTTCGTGGTGCCCCGCCCTGCCCTGCTTCGTTTGTACTGGGTGACACAGTTCAATGTGCGCCTTTAAATGTTCGTCAAATTAGGCTGGCTAAAATTGATTGACTGGTATCCATAGTCATATTATGTAAATACACGACTCAGAAAACCCCTGACTGCAGACAAGCGAAAACACTTGCAAAATATTTGTAATCGATGAACATAAACTTATTCTTTATTAAAATGTTTAATAATTTAAATGAAACAACCACCAGGTTGAGGTGTTAAAATGTTCCAACAATAAATATGTTTGTGAGTTTTACAAGTGATTACTAAGCAATAACAATCAATAGTTACTTGTTCAATATGTGTATTGTTCTTTAGACAGTAAGAGTTTAATTATTACCTTTACTTTTAAATTGACCAAATATACGTTGAAGTTATGATTTTCGAGGTGAAAATATTAAACATTTTCCGAAGACACCGGGAGGTTGTAGTGCTGACACTGGAATAATTGTGAAATTACCCCCGATTATTACTATAACAAATAGCATTATAATACTTTTATAGGTTCTAGAGAAAATGGACTATTACAGACACTTGATAGATTAAACTTCGAACACAAAATCTCACAACTAATACATTTATCAACTCACGTAATTTGTTTATTAATGAGTTAATTAATCTTACTTAAACAGCTGATACTGTTCATGCAGTGTTTATCCAACCATTATTTCAATACGCCATATACTGAAGCGTGTACATCCTCTCACTCCCTCTCCATAGTGTCAGTATAGCCTTATCTCTGTCACTCCACTACACTAACACAATATATATGACCTAATTGGACTAGACGCACGGATGCTTCCAACAATGTGATCCTGCGATCAGGAACACAACAATGGGACGAGTTCATACAACAATGCATTCTTTGATATCACAAGTTCAATTTTATATTGTTGTGTACTGTTTGTGTTTATTATGATTTCCTTTCATCAGTTTCCACCGCAGATATGCAGATAGGTCGGAAGAATTCAACCATTGTCGTTTCACGTCTGTTGTAGACAGTTTGACCCTACAAGAATTCAATTTCATCTCTCAGAAATAAAAACACCAGTTCCATTATCTCTAAGTGGGCGAACATGACAGCTGACTTTCAATATACAAGTTGACGTTCTGTTCTATGTAATAGACATAAAGTGAGGACGTGAAACACATCAATATGCCACCATCTGTTCCTGCAAATATTGTGGGCGAAGATGCGGTTTTGAAAATATTGGATGGTTTTGTTGAAGCGATATTTTACAAAAACGCGATGTCGGTTAGTCCCACCAAATGATGTTTTGAATCGAAAAAGCAATTAGTCTTTCATTTTAATATGTTTCAAAAACATTTTATTCTATAAATGTATTGTCAGAAACTTTTACTGTTGACTTTTCGCATATATTTTGAATATTATCAAATTAATTTGCTACAAAAAAGAAAAGGATATTCTTTTATAAAACCCACTGTGATTATTAACTGTGTTTCATTAGACTAATGTATAAATAGAACTTTTAGAAAAATTATGTGATAAAAGTGTATTCTGGTACTATTTAACAAATTTCCACTGTGAGGCCCAGTTTTTAAATTGGTTTTCAATAGACAAGCAACCTTTTTGTGAAACGATTTTTTTATATAGTGAAACATTCTTTAGGCGCACCGAGAACTTTATGATTGAGGTAAATTATACGAACTTGCGATACCCATCTTAAAGTAAGACGCTTTTGATTTTTGACAACAATTTTTGCTTCTTTAATGTTTTACACACGTACACGTAATATAAACCAGAATTTTTAATTTAAGAGCTGAAAAGAAGAAGTCGAATAAATAAAATAAACAGTTATATACACTCTAAGGCTTAGCCATGTCGCTCTACCGATGAAATTGACATTTTACTTCCTAATTTTGTAAGTTGTATTAAATTAGTAAATTGGTGATCCCTCTAGAATGTGCATAGTGCTTCCTCATTTTTTTTCAAATGTCTAAATTTAATAACTTGGTTGCTGTGGTAATGAATGTAAATGAATTAAAAAAAGTGTTTCGGTTTAGTACATCAATAACCTAAAGTTGTGTTGTTAAACTTTTAACGCAAGTCAGTTGTTTATTTTTAATATTTAACAACATCTATTAAAATTATAATAAAAAAATCTTTTTTTGAAGACTGTCTGTACTATTTTCAAGAAACATGTGCTCGTTGGGTACAGAAGTGAAACTAACTGTCATGAATATTGATTGTCTATAGTCAGGTTTATGTTATTTTTTATTTTTCAATTTTAAGCGGGACAAGATAAAAATAAACGGGACCAGATAACTGCCACATACTTTCTCCCAGTTGAAACTTTATACCTTCCCAAGAGAAGCATATGAGATGGTTATTTAGAATTGCAAAAGTATTACATACCATGGAAAATATTGCATGTAACATACATCCATATTATATTATTATTAAAACTATTTTATCGATTTCGAACAAATTTGCACCAAACATGTCAATTAAGCCTGTCTAGATGCACGAAAAGGTTTTGAAAAACAACCGCCTTTTTGGCCAAAAAACCCCAAAAATCAGTTATTATTATATTCATTATTACCTAAACGAGAAGTTTTAGAAAGATGCTGTTCTTGCATATGGTAAGTACATTAAGTGCTACAGTAAAGCAAAATTTTATCAAAATCGTTAGAGCCGTTTTTGATAAATTTGGTTTTTTCCCGATGTTTGACAGTTTTTAGGGGGTAAAACCCCTTAAAAATCAAAAATTTGAAAAAATGAAAAGAACGCCTGGAGATATTCCTGAATTATGCCTACATACCAAATTTCATCAAAATCAGACCGTTGGTATGGTCTCCAGCTCTGTACACATCCTAACAGACACACAGACACACGGACAAATATCAACAAAAAAAACATTTTTTGGGTTCAGGGAACACCAAAACAAATAACTCCACAAAAAAATATATTTTTGTGTTCAGGAAGCACCAAAACAAATAATTCCACTAAAAATTCAAATTCGAAAATTTTTACGATAACAATACTTTCTCCATATACTACGTATAAGGGCGAGAAAGTAATAATGAACAAATTTCAGATTAAACGTATATAACCAACGATTTCTATTCATGAAAGTTTCCACTTTAGTCGTCAGTCCCACGACTACTTTCTTTTCTTTCTTTTTAATCCAAAGTCCTGAAACATATTGGTTGCTTTTTGTAAGTTTTCATTCAGGGTATATGCTAATAGATCCGTAAAACGAATTTGAAGTCAATATTTTAATTCAGTTTCAATTTATTAATTTAAAAATATTTTCTAAGAAGGAAATAGTTTAAATTAAAATGCGTTAGGTAATCTGTACTAGGATTCTATTTTGTTTGAGGAAGTAATCATTTGTCAAAAATCACATCTTTTGTTTTATTTGAAAAAATAAGTTAAAGTTAGACGATTTTATTTTTTTATCACAGAAATTAATTGTTTCTAAATGCCATTAATTTGATGTACCGCAAGCCATATCTGCCTATTACAAATTTTGTAGTTGGGGGTGGTTGGAGAGATGGTTTTTGTTTTGTTTTTGTAAATAGGTTTTCAAAGGTTCCCTATGACGGTGAATCACTGTCCCTAGAACACACTTTGCACATCTCTTTCCATCTTTTCAATAATATAAAGTTATACAAATAATTTACAAAATAAAATTGTTTAACGTAGTGAACGAGTGCGTCAGCTGATTTGTATTTTCTTATCACAGAAATTCTAATTTTTTACAATTATTTAAATTTTGACAAATTTTTTAGTAATGGTGGAACATTTTGTCGTAAATAGGAATGCACGATTTCACAAACGCGGTGGAAATTTCCTCGCCTGCAAAAGGTTTAAGATGAGCGTCTATTTTAATTTATGTGTTAGTGTCAGTGTCATTTTATTTTTATTTTAACGTACGACGATATCTTTGGAGTGAATGGGACCTGATAATGGAGTTACGGCTCCGAAACATGAAGTCAGAAAATCACTACAAGGAATCACAAGACGGTTCTTATTAAGGTAGTATTACTTTCAATAATTGTTAGTGACTTGTTGCAACAATCATTCAACTCAAATCCAATATCATTACACTTTTAGAATTGAAATCAATTTATCGAATTCTTTTCCGTGTCACATAAATCTGACTAAAGATGCATAGGATGTCGTTGTACGTAGTATTGTCAACCTATAAAATATCTGTTAAATTATCCTAACCCTATCATTTATCATCGGCTGAAATATAAATCCTGAAATCCATAAATTGATGAGAAATGTGATATGAAATGAGACGCAATTCTATTTCAACTCCCAGTATCAGTTTTACCATTTTATGATTTTTTTTTTTTATATTGAAGCAAAATTAAAGTTAATATTGTTTTCTTTTAAGAATGGTTAGTTTTAGCAGCCCATTAATTTGGTCCAAGCTGGAAATGCATTACAATTATTAGACATTTTTTAGATATAGGCTTGCTTATCTCCCCTTGAGCACATTATTGGCAATAGGCTACCTATAATCGAACT
>JAGFPH010001997.1:142669-158449 GCA_018207615.1 Philaenus spumarius
AACGTACTTATTGTGAGATTTTGTGTTCAGGTTTTATTTTATCTAGTTACTTTCACACAAGTCAAGCTCATTCGTTATTTATATTTATACTATTATTATAAAGAGGTCAAATTTGTTTGTACGTAGGGGGCAATCTCTGGAACTACTGGAACCGATTGAAAAAAATATTTTACTAATAAAGAGCTTCACTATCCCTTAGTAACATAGGATATAATTCATTTTGATAAAAACATTTTTTATTTCTATATTTGTAAATTTAACGGAAAAATTCTTAGGTTAGGAATAGGCTGATGAACCAACACAGTCATATTTCTTGAACGTATTTTAAATTCGCTACAGTAGCAACCAATTAATTGAATAAAATAACAGATACAACAGCTGTTTGCTCTAATATTTCTATTAACACATGATTTCAAACTTTGAAGCAATTATTTGTTTTTTTAACTTTTAGATTAGGTTTTTATTAAAGTGTAGACCTGAGCCTTGCTGTTTCTTTTAAACCTTTATTATAACTGCTGTTATAAAATATACGAAATAACTTGATTTGAACATTTAACATTATTTAATATCTTAGCTTTGGGGTAACTATTAATCCTACACCTTTATTACAAAGAAAACGTAACAAGATTACGTGTATAGAAGATTCCATGGGGTTGGCGTGCGGAGCACGCAGGGGTTTCCCCTAGCATTATATAAGATAGTATATTAATTATTGTCTACTGTTATTATTGTCAGACTACAAGGAAATTATATTTTTCGTGCTATCGGCGAGGTTTACGACGGTAAAACAATAGACGAATCAGACACTTCCAACTAACCTGAACTCTGTTACAAAAACTGATCCAGACGGCTTTTAACGTAAGTTTTCATTATTATTAATGATTTAAGACATTAACTTTTTGATTTTTCATTAGTTCTTGTTCAATACATTGTCTAATCACAATATCATAAAATTTAAAGTTGACCCAGTAATTGTAGAGAATTACCCTCACGAAGGCGCTGAATATATTAGTACGCCTTTTTATGAACTTTATCCTCCAGCTTCGGTTCACGTGCTGCTCCGTTACGCTCGCAACGGAAAAACTCGTTTTAATTTATTAAAATTAAATACATTTTCTGTTCATAATTAATAACATTAAATTTTCTGTATGAATTTATTTAAGATGTTTAGAAATACAATTGTACATTACAATTGCGTATTAGAGTATTTTCTTGCGCATACGTTGGCACCTCTACTACATACCAGAGGTGTCCTAATGTAAACTTTAGCCAAGAAATAATGACAACAGAAATTTTGATTTAATCGCTAACCACATAGTTCGATTGTAATAGAAACAACATAACCTACATCTGCTCGGGAAGTAACAATATTTTTCTTTTCTTTCCAAGTATGGAAACTACAATCCCGCAAAGCTAGCGCCAATAAAACATAACAGATTTCACGTGTAAAGGAAATTGTATTGAAAATCCCCTCTAAGGGCTTCATGAAGTCTAAATCCCCTCAGACTGTCAACGCTTTGAAGTAACAAGTTCAATAAAAACGCCGCACCGAGGGAAAACAGAATTACCCTGTAAAATGCATATTTTGTTTACAAACAGACTTGATTAATAATAGTTTAAAACGATCCAGTAAGTACACACTTAAATAAATAATAATTGAAACAATTATTTTAATCTCGAAATATGGTCTTGAAGAAACTGATGCATTTTTATGAATCATGGGCATATATGACATTTGTCGGGCAACACAACTGTAAAAACAGTCATATATACTCTTCGTCACGATAGTCGTGTATATGGTATCGTTTAAACGACAGGGGTAAGTGTGAAACAGGCCTATATCACGTCCTCTTGTTGTGTTAAAACAGCTTAGAAAAACACTCTACAATCTTATACAGGTTGTCGCTTCGACTGTCTGAAACTTTACGGGCTTATTTGTCAGCTTAAATCAAGCAAATAAAAAAAATAACATATGTGTATCTCGATCTGTTTTCTGCCTGTCAGTCTATAAGTGATTTTTACGAATTCCTTAATATCTCAGAAACAGTTTAAGATATAAATCATGATACTGTCTATGAATATTGATACAAAAAGAATAGGCCTACATGTTACTTAACAAATGTGTTTTCCAGCAACAATCCGTTTCAAAGTGGCGGTAGTTGAAAATTTTCAACGTTAAATATCTAGAAAACATTTCTCATTTAATAACATTTTTATAAACAGCTATTTTATTTTTATTAATTCGTCTATTAAATTTGTAGGCCTATTTATTGTCGTATGTTCTGTAATACTTGTTTTAGATTGATAACAAATTTATTTCAGTGAATTGGAAAGTTTCTTTATATATATATATATATATATAGGGAAAAGAGAAGTTTTGAATCTTTCTATCTTTTGTTTAATGCAAACATAGCGAAATTTTCTAAACCTGTATTTGTTTTTAGTTTTCTTTTTGTTAGTTTCTATAATATTTATTTCCCCGCAAAATATATGTTTGTTTTTACAGTTACTTTAACGTCTAGTTTCAGAATATAATACAATTTTCCCAAACCTTCGAGTCACCCTCTCCTGACTAATACATTCAAAACAAACGAAGCTTATTTGAACAAAATTTAAGATTATGCCTTCATCAAAGTCCACATTAGTTACATAATATGATATAATGAAACAAATTTGTAAAACGACAGATTGTTTAGGGCTCCTTCACACGAATCCACTTAGCAGCGCCACTAAGAAGCGCTTCCGTCGACTAAAGCTAGAAATAAATGGACGGTTTCACACACCGTCACAGCTACTAAATTAGAAGCGCGACTGCCTGTTACGGAATTTGCCTTCGCCACAGATCTCGGCGATTAAAAGAAGCGCTGCTGCTTTCGAAACATAGTTTTAAATGGTAGGTTTCACTCGTCGCCACTTTTTTAGTCGCTCGAAAGAGAAGCGACCGGTAGCGCGTCGAAGCGCTGCTGGCCGGCGTTAACACAATATCAGTCTTGATTGATCAGCTGAAACTTGCAGATGTGCTTAAGTTTTATTTATTGAAGAAATGGCGTCTGAGATTGACATAACGGAAAAAATTTACATTGAAGATTTTATAAATGAAGTGGAGAATTGGCCTGCTATATGGGACCTTAAACATTTAGAATACAGCAATAAGATTGCTAAACGGAATGCCTGGGAAGCTGTAATTGTGAAATTTGTTCAAATTTTAGTGAAATGACTGAGGCCGGGAAAAAAGCTATTGGTAAGTAAAAAGCAACCACTTATTCATATTACGATTTGAAGAGAACATTTTATTCTTTCATTTGATGTAAGGTAAATCTGATTTACCCTTCGTAGGGTACTTAGGTCTTTCCGTGAAATATTAACATTTCACTGAAATTCTTCCCACTCCACAGGGTCTGAAAATGTGTAGTACACATAAGAGAGTGTTTAGCGTAATTTGTATTAATTTAGTGAAACAAATTGAAATTTATTTATAAAATAAGGTTATTTTAAAATTTTTCAAGTATACAGTTCAATTAATTTTATAATTTAGTCTCTACAATTTTGTATTATAAAATTTTATTTTTGGGTAAAACATATAAAAATATTCCTAATTAGTGTTTCAAAAGAGGTCTGTATATTTGTTAGCGGTTTTGTAGTAGGAATATAAAAACTGGTGTTTACTAAACAACAGTTTCGAAATTGACATACATTTTTATACACCTCTATTTAGAACTAAATTGCAAAATTTGTATGTTTGCTATTTTGAAAAATACAAAAAATTTGGACTAATGTTTATGTAGGTCTAAAGTTTAAAAATTTTTCCGTTACTGAACATTATTTTGCTTCCTGACCTAATAACTTTTTAAATTTTACATCAATCAATTTTTTAGTTGCATATATGAATTCTTTGGACTTTTTTCTGTAAAAAAACTATAAAATGACTATATTTGGCGAATTTATTTCTACCTAACGACTGATAGTCGGGAATGCGATAGTTACCTATTTTCTAGTAATGCCCACATTGAAATTTAGCATAGCAACGAGAAGCGACACAACGGGCGTGGAAGCGCCTCAACGCCGGCTACTGAGAAGCGCTACTAAGTGGCTACGTGTGAAGGGAGAACCAACCACCGAGAAGCGCTGCTAAGTGGCTTTGTAAAGGCGGCCTTATTGACTCCAATCAAAGACTAGCTTTTGTTGGTTTATATAAACTACCATTCGTAAACGAGAACAAATATGCACTGTTGCATTCGTGCTGTTTAACACTCTAACCTAAAAATTAAATTTGGGCAATAATTCGAAAGAACGTAGGTTATTTATTGGATGTTGTCTTAAATATATCATATTTTAAGCACTTGTAGGTTAGAAATATCAAAACTTTAACTAACGCCAACGTGGAAATAAATATTACTATTCCCTGGAACCGTACACCTCAATTTCTGTTACACTAACCGTACACAGGGGTACTGGGTGCACCAAAAATAAAAAATAATTTTTAATGGAAATTCTTTTTGTTTTATTCAAGAAACATTATAAACGTGTTCTTTAGGCCTTAAATTATTGCAAAAACATACTTTTAATTACTTTTTAAAGATTTTAGTAAATATAATAAGAGAATTGCGAAAACCTACATTTTTTAACAAAGTTTTCTAAAGTTGCAGTTTTTGAGTTTTTATCTAGTTTTCTTCACTACAACTGGCACAAACACTTTTTACATGATTTTTTCAAGTGAACTGGTTGCACTCAGTACACAAAATTGAAGAAAAATTTAAAACACACAGAATTGTACACTTGAAGAAAAACTTACACTAGCCGTACACCAGGGTACTGAGTGCCCGAACAACGTTCTACAAAAGGAATGTGATGTGTCACAGCCGCAGCAAACAAAGCAACTGACAGCTCGTCAAGGTCAAGTAAAAGTCACAGGAGCTGGCTGCGGTCAGTGTTGTTAACTCAATTTACAGCAAAACTAAAATTGAGTGCCCCGGTGTACGGTTCCAGGGTTAATAGCCGCCTTGAAACTAATAATAATTACTTTAGCTAGGAATACTCACTTGAATCTGGATGTAGACATCCTAATCGAAAGACTTTTACACAAATAATAAACACATTTTAGTTTAACAGCAAAACATAACATCAAAGCAATAACGACACCGACTGTTAGCAACGATAAACCGACTTGTTGAAGAAGAAGAAGCCTAGGCTATTGCCCACGTAGAAAGTCAACAACATCAAGAGGCAGGTAATCAAAATAGCAGTGGCTGTGATGTCATCGCGTTACAACAGCTGTAATGTATATTTTCTCCTTTGCTCTTGTTATCTCTAATTCATTTCCAATCAATCAAATTGGCAGTGACAATGATACCAACGTTTTTGCAACTGTCGTGAATGTTTTCTAACTTGTTCTTGCTATTTCTATTTCTAAATATATCATTTATTAGTATTCGGTTTATTTATGCTATAAATAATAAATTTAAAAAAAATTAAAACGATTTAGATTGTTTATAAAACTTTGTGTAGTTTTATTTAAAATTTGAAATTAAAATGTTATCCAAAATCGCACTTACCTTTACGACATCTACAATTCAATAAACGTTGGTAAAAAGATTTAACTCAAAACTGGTAGTTTGATGTTTATGAAACCTTTACAATTTATAATGACACCCCCCAACGTGTTCTCCATGATCGGTGCTGATTAACCACTCCCGACCTAAGTATTACCATAAGAGTGACTGCAATATAGGTCATCGCCATTCTGTTTCTCTTTTTAGAGAATATCCATAGGAAATATAAGCTATTGCAGTGACTCCCATGGTAAGACCTAAGGTCGGGAGTGGTAAATGAGCATCGATCATGGTCCCCAGAACAGAGTGAGCTGGGGCTTGAGGCTGAGGTAGTAACAATTTCTAATAATATACCTTGTTCACGCAGGCATCAATTTAGAACCCTCGTAGGTAGACCAATTTCCCAAATAGTTGGTTGCAGCCCTAAAACATACACACTCAACTTTGGAAATTCGCTCAACTCACTTCAGCGGCTTAGTTGAGTGATCGGATTATTATAAGCTTTACAATGGTGAATTACAAGACCTATCTTTAAATTTGAAATTGTTAACCAACCTACCCCGGGGCCTCAAGCCCCCAAACATCATAGAGAGCCAGATACTTAAAAAATATGCCCTTTCATGCAACACAAGATGTATAAAAAGTTTTGTTAACTTATTTCCAAGTACAAAAATAAAGCAGATGGTTAAAGGGACTTTATGAACACTCTATGAACACGCAGTTCAAACCTATAAGATCTTCAGCAACGCAGATTGGAAGCGGCTATTTCTGGAACTTGTAAAAGGTATTAAATGTATTGAAAGGGTTTTACTGTTTATTTTCCAACTACGTTATCCGCTTTGATATTTACGACGTGTTTGAAGGCGACTGAAAAATACTGCTACGCGTTACTTGTTTAACCTTTGCTCGCCGTTACTATGACAACGTCCCTGAGCCTGAGACACGTAATAAGACCAGATCAACTTGTCTTCTTCTTACGTTTCGAAAACTAGACAAAAATTGGTTCCCCTATAAAGGTTACTTGTGTCAGTACAGTGTGAGGCAAAAGGATTGATGCACCCTGTTAAATTTAAAATTGATAATGATAGAATAATGAAACTCAGGACACCTTTCTAGGAAATAAAAGTAAACCTTTTAGTTACTATTAAAACTGTGCCCATTTCCCCAAAATTGGATTTATGGGGGTCAGCTCAACATTTTTAAATGTAAAGACCCATTAAGTGACACCTCATTTTAAAGGTCTTGATTAAAGAAGACGAACAGTGGAAACTAGAGCTCGTTGGATGAGAGAGCAACAAACCCAGCATCCTGAAAAATTAAACGTTTGGCTTTTCGTTGTGAGGGATGAGTTTGTTGGGCCCTTTTTTTATTGATGACAATCTTACTGCAAAGGTATACCAGGAAATGCTACAAAATCAGATTATCCAGACATCCAATCAGCAACCAACAACTCTAATCAAGTTTGGTTCCAGCAGGATGGAGCACCTCCACACTACGCCCTGCATGTCCGCGAGTAAACAATATTTTTCCCAATCGCTGGATAGGCAGAAGAGGAAGTATCAAGGGGCCACCAAGATCGTCAGATCTATCTCCACTTGACTACTTTGTGTGGGGTCACTTTAAAAACAACGAGTATAAAACGAAACCCCAGTGCATTAATGACCTTAGGGACAGAGTAGTAGCGCAAATTCAAAATCAAGTTTTTACGACAGGCTTGGACATGGGGCGGTGGTTTGAACACCTGTTATAAAAAAACACATTTTAGTAAGTTTAAGCCATGTTATTGTTTATTGTAATTTTAATTACTAGTGCTATTCTCATACAAATTATTAAAACATTATAAAAAGAAGTTAAAGAAAGCTCTAGTTTCCACTGTTATTATTATATAATCAAGACTTTTAAAATGAGGTGTCACTTAATGGGTCTTTACATTTAAAAATGTTGAGCTGCCCCCAAAAATCCTATTTTGGGGATATGGGCAAAGTTGTAATAGTGACTAAAATGTTCACTTTTATTACTTAGAAAGGTGATCTGAGTTTCATTTTTCTATCTTTATCAATTTAAAATTTAACTGGGTGTATCCATACTTTTGACTCGCTCTGTATAATCAAACAACATAATGTTTTTCTATCAGTAACCTGGTTCAGTTTTAGTTTCAGTAAAACAACAATATAATATCTTTCTTTTGAGTTGCCTTGTTTGAGCTTTTCAATATTTAAAACAATATAAGTCTGAAATAAGTCATTTCCATTTAAAAAGCGCGTTGTTAAACTACAATACATACACATACACATACTACATACACATTCACATTATATTTTATGTGGAACTAGATGCAGGCTTACCCTCAAAGTTGTCCACGGGCAATAACGGCAGAAAATACCTTAAAGCAAAACTATTAAAAGTTTTTTTGGAATTTTTAATCCCGTAGATCGCGTCAGAAAAATAATGACAAATATGAAAGTTAAACCAAAATGTACACTTTTGTGTTATAACTCCTAAACTTTGCAACCTACAGAATCGGCTCAGTGAAAGAACTCGGTGATCTGAACCCAATTATCAGTATCTCAACTTCAATATATGTGTGATCGGTCTAATGTTAAAAGCAGAAACGTGCCCAAAGAAGGGTGAAATAGTCGACCATGGATACTAATTATAATGACGTCACAAATTGTTAACGAATGGGTTTTTTTTATGTGGATTTCTCCTAAGGTGGGTTACACACTGAAGTGGTGTGGCATGCAGCTCGCTGCAAGTGGCAAGTAGCTGCACGCCACGCAAAAAACATCCAATGCTTTTAAACGGGGCTCTACAAACTGAAGTAGCAGTGGCGTGGCGCATCTTCCGTGCCTCGCGCAGCGCCATGCACCCGCCACTTGAACACCGATCGGTCGGTGTTTGGCGACGCATGCCACAAGCATCTAGAGCCAACGCATGCGCATCTCTCTGGCCTATATTTCACAAGGTTCGTCAGTGGTTAGTTCAAGGTTGATTTGTATCAACTCAATTGTGAATAGTTCCATTTACCGCGGTTCCATTTTCCTTTTAAACTACTAAGCTAAGGGATTGTTATCAACATTAAATCTTTAATTACTGATAGTATTTGAATTTAAAAAGTTCATATGGGATTCTAAAGCCCTTAATTTCCCTTTGAAGCAAGTGATGGAAATGCAAGTGCTTTCCTTTTTCTTTATGACACTTAACAAATTTATACTTATTGTGTAAGCGTGATAGGGAACTATTTTCACCCTTTGGGAGCATGTGATCTAAATTAGAGTTCTTATATTTTCCATTCCTCCCTCACTTATCAAATATAGCAAATTTCAACTCTCTATCACCCTGAGAAATTATTAGAATTTATATATTTGTCCAGGGGTGATTATACCCGAGATAATATAGGCGTACACCTATATTCAGATTATAGTCCAATAAATATCGAGTTTCATCAAAATAAGTTAAACGAGTAATATGATAATGGGCCTTATAATATTCAAATACTATTTATATGATGAAACATTACTTCAATAAATGTAAGTTTAATTTATGGCTGTAGATATGTATAACAAAAATATATAGGCTACTTGGTACAATGCATTTATATAATTTTCAAATACAGTAATGGCAATAATTAGGCCATTGTCAATATTTTGTTTAATATCATCATTCAAAAATAGGCTAAAATTCATTTTCTTTTACGCCTTCGTCTTACAACGACAGCTAACAACAGGAACCACTCGTCTTCACTTGTTGACATTTTTGACTATAATGATGATGGTCAGATAGATATTCCAGTGTGTAAGCTGATGCATCATACTCGCGGATGCATTGGCATGTCGCATGTAGCGCAAAGCCCTGATGTAGCGTGCCTCCGTGTGGCAACTTCAGTGTGTAACCCGCTTAAAGCCTCGGCTACGATACGAGCGGTGAGCGGTGAGCGGTGGGCGGCAGGTGGCAGTAGCAGGTGCAAGCGGCGACCGAAAATTATCTAGCTGATGGAGTTTCCTTGTTAAACACGGTTGGGTGGCTACGATACAAGCGGCGGATGTGCATTGGCTAACGCTCGCCGCTCATGATCAAATCAGTTAGATAATTTTTCGACTGCCGCCCGACGCTCATGCGTTTCTTTACTTTCAACAAACAAATGACATTGGTTAAAAAGGCAAAATTAAGTATTTTTGATACGTACACGTTCATGGCTTACTAACGACTACTTACATACAAAATTTCAAGAAAATCTGACGGTAAACAAAAAAGATGCTAATTTTTGCGAGTATACTTTCGGAATTTTGTATTCGGTTCAAGGATTTATTTATTCTTTAAACCCCATGAATTATGGAATAAACAACACCAATGGATAAAAACTTTCTGTTATGGGACTACTTACCATTGTTATTTTCACAGGAAGCATTTATTTTAAAATTACTCCCTCCCCGGGTTACACCTGAATTTATGTTAAAATCCAAATTTCAAGAATTTCTGGACAAAAAGTCTACGGTTAAAGATATAGTAGTCCTATATTGTGATTTTGAACAAGTGATGCCGTAAACTGACTGGAGATCTGTGAAGGGATAACAAGATCCCAGTCTCGTAAAATTATGGTTTGTTATCGCTGGAAGAGATAAAGAGATGAGGGTGTTTGCTATCGCACTCACCTCGCCTGTTCATTGTTCAGTCTACCTCAAGATGTCTGAGATCATTGAAGAAACAACACTGTGTTGTTTCTTCAATCCTGAGATGCAGGATGCGGACGACGCTTCTCACGTTAGTGCGACTGGTTATTTTATTGCACGTAAAGGCCTAAAAGGCGATGGTAATAGTGAAATTCTTATCAGTGAGGTGCAATAGAGGCCGTTTTTGTGGAATGATCGCCACAATGATTTTAAAAACTCCACGTTAACCAGAAAGTTATGGGAAGAAGTTGGTGCTTCCATAAACTTATCAGGGGTAAATACGTATATTAAATAGGCTTACCTGGCTCAATATAGTGCTCTTATGTACTCTTGCAATATACATTTTATTGTATGAGAGTAAATTCAATTAAAAGTGTTGTTATTTATTTTACAAAACAATCAAACAGTTCAACGAATTGTATGGCTCAAAATTATTTTATTAATTAATTAAGTAAGGTGATAATTTTCTAATAAATAATAAGAAATTATAGAATAATTAATAATATTTCCCTTAACCCTTTCAGTCACCTGCTCCTATATCAAGGACGATACAAATAACATTTTTTATATAAATATCTTATTAAATATCCAAGGTTACAGTCATGTGGTTGCATTCTTAAGATACCAAACTAAAGTTTTAACATGATGAAATATTAACAACAAGAGTAATAACAAAACACGTGTTATGCCAAATTACAGTTTTTTATAAAATTAAACGTTTTAAATCCTGTCAATTTCACAATTTTATATCTGAACTATTATCTACTACAACTAACCTAAATATTCTTTTACACAATAGAAAGAGTTTAGAGTTTTTTACAACCATTTAGTTTAGAATTTATACAAAATGTAATATGTATTATATAAATTGTATTAAAGTATCGTCCTATATATATAGGGCATTGTGACTGATGGTTAGAGGTAGTTTAGACTTTAGACTCATGTTCTGTCTTGTGTCATGAAGTGTAAAGTAGCATTGTGTATTAGTAAAAAAATAATAGTTTAGTTAATTTTCACAAGAAAATAATAATAAACTAGTCAATGATAACAAAATCTCTATATAAAACATATGTACGGATAATTTCAATATCGATATATACACATGTCAGAATAATGTAAGTGTAAGCACCATAGTGCAATTGAATAGTTTTTTTTTTTATTAATTACAACTGTTCAAATGATTTCATTGGCGTTATACTTAATAATAAGTTATGTGTTTTTCCATTAGTCACAGTGTCCTATATGTAGGACGATATAAAAGTTACGTGTTAAACATTTTTATACTAAACAAAATAATATCTAAATTACATAAACTACAGTGAAATAACTTTCTCCTGTTATTAGTAGAATGTTTGTCATAAATTATAAACAAATGTGAGAAGTCCAGCACCATTACCAAAACGAAAAAAAACTTGTCAAAAAAGATGATTTTTTAGTTTTTTTTTAATAAAACTCTTAACTATGCTTATTTTGTTAACACTTATGGTTACAGTTGTTATTGAAACTTCACTTAACAATATTTGTATTACTTATTTTTACTGTTTGTGCACTATTTTAATGAAAATGTAAACAAACCACCAAAAAAATATAGATATATAAAGATATAGTAGTATTATATTGTGATTTTCCTATAAATACTGGTCTCTCACGAAGTATTTTCGTCAGCACTAGTTCCTCGTGTGACGTCATCTCGTTGACTGTGGGAATATTGCCGCTTGTATCGTAGCCACGTCCACCGCTCAGGAATTTTACTAGTAACGCTCGCCGCCCACCGCCCGCCGCGCCGCTCACCGCTCGTATCGTAGCCGAGGCTTAATCCTTCCCGAAGAAATGCTGCGTCTAACCGGTCAAACCCAGCTTCATACGTTCAGTCGCTGCAAGTTGATGCAAGCAGACAAACAGACCGCACGATTGTATTATGTTTAGGGATATATAGAGAGTTTATAACTTGAGTTAAGCTAAAAACTTAGATTTAGTAACGTAGATTAATGTAGAAATGTAATGTAATTAATGTGCAATCGTAAAATATCCCATAATCGTTGGATTGATAATGCAATAGGCTAGCTTTGTAGTAGGTCTACTTAAATAAAAGCCCCAAAATAAGATTAAAAGAGTTATTTACGAAACCGAATAGCACTGTTTTATATACAGACTGTTCATAAAGTCCATTTAACCCTTTTCATTATTTTTGCTACACAAAACTCTGTATATATATCTTATGTTGCATGACAGAAACATTTTTTTGAAGACCTGTATGATTTTTGGAAGTTGGGGGAGGGAATTAACAATTGCAAACGTAAATGCAGGTCATGTAAATGCATGTCATCATTGTAAAGGTTATAAAAAGAGAAGTAAAAAGATTTTCTGAATTTTTTTTTTTTAATTATAACATCAAATTAGGATATTAATTTGTTAATATTGGGAATATGTATCTTGTTGAGGGTAATTTTTTTAAACGGTTCTTTCGTCAATATTTTTATAACTAGATTCAAAAAATTATAATACAATATAACATTTTTACCAAGACGGAATAGGATTTTGGTTAGGCCTACATTTAAAAGAGATTTACTAAATAACACTTCAGTATAGCAAATACTTAAGACTACTGCAATATTCTAGCATTATTAACACACTCGACAAGTTTTATCTACTAGACTTGATTATCGAAAACTAGACAAAAATTTGTTTACCTAATATAGGTTATGTGTGTCAATATACGAGTAAAAAAATATACCATCAGTAACCTAGCTCAATTTTTGTAACATTAAAACCACTATACATTTTTTTAAAATTTGTATTGCTTAAGCTAATCAATATTTAAAAACAATATAAGTGTGATTATCCCCTTACTACGGTTATTATTTTGTTCTGAGTTAGTCTAAAATAATAACCTAATTTGTAATAGATACACCACTCTCCCAGGAGAACATCCATCCACATCGTTTGAGAGTCGGTGTAATCAGTAAAATAGAAATTCTACAAAAATTTAAATGGAAACATCCCCAATTATTCCCTCGAGGTTACAATATACCGTCCACCTCTAATTGCCATTCATAGTAGTCTTTTATGTTTTATTTTATACAGTTTGGGCCGACTAAAGTTAAACCACCTAATTAGTTTTATAAAATGGTTTAAATCGAAATGCTTAACTAAAGAGATTAATTTTTAAATTAATGCAAAACTGGTCGTGAGGAACTCAAAATGAAAAATACAAACTTCAGTTTCAGGAGATTATACACATTTGTGTTAGTTGCATACGCTTTAGTCAGTATGCAATACAAGATATACAAAAAGTTTTGTTTACTTATTTTCAGCAACAAAAATAATGAAGGGGTTAAAAGGACTTATGAATACTATGTATATCTATATCTATGCATATAAATAAAATTGGAGTTGAATGTGATTTAAAAATGCATAAGCTTTTTTCTAAGCTCATATGGGTTATTCACACATTACCAAAACCTAAACACAATTTATTTCAATGTTTTGTCTGACTGTCTGTCTGTTTGGCCGGGCTAATCTCCGGAATGGCTGAACTGATTTTGACGAAACTTTCATTAACATGTAGATGACTTTGCAAAGAATATTTTAGGCTACTTTTTGTTCCGAAAATATTTTAAATTGCTGTTAAAATTGTAAAATGTAAACATTATGGACGAAATTAGGGATTTTGTGGATAAATGTTGGGGATATTGTATGTCTATTTCCATCTATGACTTACATTATGTACAGGTCACTCCTACTCCTCCCCCCCCCCCCCCCACTTTGGTGGGTGACTCTGTGTTACTCCAAGTGCCTCTGTCCTAATAAACCATAATTTCCATAAAAATAACACAATATACAATAATATGCTTGCATTGGTATCACCACAAGTCACTGCGGGGGTTGGCGAACGAAACGAACAAGGGTAGAGCCATTACTATACAATAAAATCGTGTCTGTCTGTGTGTGACGGCATCAACTGAGAACGCCTAAACGTATAAGGCTGGGATTTAAGCCGTTAGATTCACCATTTGTTCGGGAAGGTTAAGGAGACATTCACATTAAAAACGTTCATTCGTTCGAAAGTTGTTACGTGATTTGAATGGTCCAAGTCGACTATTTCGCCCTCCTTTGGTGCGTTTCTGCTTATAACTTTATACCCGTCACACCTATATTTAAGATAAGATACTCATTGGATTCAACTCGCCGAGTTCTTTCAAATTGACACTGAGCCGATTCTATAGGTTGCATAGTTTATTAGTTAAAACACAAAAAGTGTTAAGTTTTTCTTTAAAACTTTAAATCTTAAAGCATTTAGATCTCCTCATATTACAACAACATTGCATGCTGTCCTTCAAACTAGAATTCTGACTTACTTAGCAAATAATTCGTTTTTGCCTAAGATATAAGTACAAAAAATAAAAGAAAGGGGTCGAACATGTTAATCGTTCCCAAGCACAGGGCGGCATGTCGCTTGTGGAATTCGCTACCAGGTTCCCTTAAAATTATTGATAGCAGTGTTCAATTTGCAAAATCATTGAAACTTCATTTCATAAATAGTATGGACGAGGTTTGCTCGGGGTGTGTATGAAAGGGATTTTTTTTTAATTTGCTTATTTATTTTATGGTGTATGAATGTTGTTATTCTTTTACTTCAATAAACATTTTTAAAATTATGCTATTTTGGTTTAAGAAACTATAGTAGTTTACGATTTTTATTTTTTAAATCTTGTGTTTTATTTACATTTTCCATTGTCTTTACTGTGTATTTTCGTTTCGTTTTAGGCTAAAGTTAAGTATTTCAATATGTATACAAATTTTAATTGTGTATGGGTTAAGCGTAAAAGAGGACCTAATGGTCCCGAGATAAAGACTATTCGATTATATTCTATTCATTTTGATCTTTCGCTAGTTAAGAATTTAAGATCATTAGGAAGACTGTTAGGTAAACAAAATATAAATTGAAAGGTGAAGTGAACTTTGAAGGTACAATTAAATATAAATGTTTACATTGTATAGATCTTCCATCCTGTTGTGTTACTACATTTGTGTTGTACAGCAATCTAGTTCCGTAAATTTTTTAGGTATTTTTTTTATTGTAAAAATCAGATATGACTTGTTTCTTTGTATTTATGATATTTGTCTGTGTTTGATGAAGTTTACGTGTTTTTTTTACGTTAGAATGACTTGCATTATATTATGTGTATGCATAGATTAGTGTCTTTTTTAAATTATAAATCGTTTATGTAGGCTACGTTTATATACATGTGTGTTGTATTTCAGATATAACTATTTTTAAGTTTTATTTTTTACATACGTAGATAAGTTTGTTTTTCTTCTTAATGTAATATTTTGCTAAAGTCTGTAATCTGTAATTTTTCCTCCATTCATTATTTGAATTTAGTATTTATTTGTATAAGTATGAAGAAAATAAACAATAGATTTTTATTTCAATTTTCAAATAAAAAACTGATACAAACTGTTTTGAATGTATGCGGTAAGGGTTTCCTAGTAATACTAATTGAGTTTAGGAATTTATTTATTAAAAAGTAACAATTATTTATGTACTAGTAAATCCC
>JAGFPH010001997.1:182604-195138 GCA_018207615.1 Philaenus spumarius
ACGAAAAAGGCTTACTTTATCATAATTCAAACACCTGCAACTATTAAAATATTCCAACTTTATTCTTTACTAGGTCTGTTTGACCAGTTTGAAATATTACTTTATCGTATCACATTTTTGTCATATTTTATAACTTGTAAATTGCCTCTCTTATATATAAATAAACAGTACCTGAAACTGGCACATACTTTCTCACAAACATATTTATATTGTTAAACAGATTCACTGTGACTTCATAATTGTATTAAAGTAGGAGAGGGGATACATTAAAGTAGGAGAGTAACTAATAAATATTACTATTATTAGCTGAATGAGAATTTTTAGAAAGATGCGGTTTTTTATATTATATGGTAGGGGTACATTAAGGGCTACAAATAAGTCAAATTTTATCAAAATCATTAGAGCCGTTTTTTTAGTTAGAAAATAATAACAGATTTTTTGGGTTTTTTTGACCAAAAAGGGGGTTGTTTTTCAAAATTTGTCAAAACATTTTTTCGTTCATCCATCCAATCCTAATTGCCATTATTGTTTGGTGAAATTTTTTTTGAAATGGATAGAATATTTTTCTATCTAGCTTTGTATACATACACACAGACATTTTGTAAAAACGTAAAAACCACTTTTTTGGCCTCAGGGGCTTTCAAAACGGATATTTCCACAAAAATCTCAACATCGATTTTTTTTGCGATCACTATACTTTCTCTATACTATGGTATAGTGAGAAAGTAAAAATAAAAAACCTCTGCCCTAAGCAATCGACATTTCGTGAATATCATAGTATCTGTTGTATAATTTGTTTATTTGTTTACGTTTGATTCGCCGGAGGGGGGGGGGGTGAGCGAGGCGAGCAGAGGGCAATACCCTCTAGTATTACACATAGAAAAGAAAATGGTTAAACAATATGTAGAACTTCAGATTGAAACAGCGCAAGGAAACTGCACAGGCTTATAAATATTTAATCAAAATTTAGTACTTTAATATACCCTAAGCTGGAGATTGAATTCCAGCCGTATTTTCAACTTTCGACCCTGTAGAGCAACACAAAAATGATTTTATTAAATTCCTGGCTCCCTGTGTTATACGTACATGTTTTAATCCTACAGAGTTGTTATAAGCAGTTTACAATTTACAATCTATTTGTATTTAAAACAATTCGATAACGCAAACTGAACCGCTGACGTAAGTAAGTTGAGCGAATTTCCAATTAAGCTGTTTGGGAAACTTTCCTACACACGACGGTGCTGAATAGCTGTGTGTGTACACAAAATATATTAGTAGAATTGGTTTACACTTGCTCGACTAAAGCTTTTCTAGTTACACCTCGACCTTGCGGCCTCGTGTTATGGACGGCTTCGCTTCGGTCGCAGCGTACAAACTCGGCCATCGGCTTCGGTTCAGAAGATGACCCCTTGGTAAAATCATATATGGCATTATACGTTTTCATAGTATTTAGGGGAACCAGACGGACTACCAGGTCGTGTAAAAAAAAAACAAAATGTGCAGAATAATCTCAAATATTTATTTGTTCATATAAATCCCCATACAAATTTAATTCTTGTACGAAAAATCTCAAATAATTATTGTTACTACCTGTAAAATACTTACTTTCGATTGTTGGATGTTTTGGCTAACGAACTCGTCCGAGCTACTTGGAAAATCAACGTCTGTAGCAAATTTGAACAAACGTAATTTATATTTAAACAATTTAATCACCTCCTATTTAGAATCTGATTATGTTGGTTTTTTGGTTAAAAATTGTTCTTTAGCTTATTAACCTACCATGTATGTATCACTACACTCACTCAAAGTGAACTCTAGGAAAAACAAAATGAAAGATATTTGGGAAACTGAACTATTTCTCGACAGTATTTGTTTTCTAATTTTTCTTAGTTTTTGCTGTGGGAAACCAAATCCTGAAGTTTACCCTTGTTATTAGCGAATTTCCGTAGGAAAGATGAGCTACTGCAGTTACCCTTACGGTGACGTAAGGACGGGAATAGTAAGTGAGCACCCATCATGGTCCCTAGAACACGTTTTCGGGTGTCATTGAAATATTTGTATATATAAGTTCGCATTTTATGTCCAATTTGGTACACACTTAAGCCGCTCGTAAGAGATAATTAGCCAAAACCTCCAACAACCAAAGTACTTTTTTTGACCGGAATTAATAATTATTTTTACTAAAATGAAAACTTTTTGGGGTTTAAGTAAAAAATAAATGTAAGATATTATTCTGCATATTTTGTTTTTTACATGACCTTATAGCTACTTGTTTCCCCCAAAATCGATCAAAACGTAAAATACCATAAAGTACCCGGTTCAAATCCACTAGGCGGATCAGTTTCTGTTTTTGGAAGAGATCGACGTCCTGGATGCAAACCGCTGCGAGTGAAGCAAACCGTAAAAAAATCCGAATCCACAAAGAGAGTTTTTCCACTGCATGAGCAGGGAAGAAGCGCTTGAGCCTGGGTTGGAGGCTGAGTTACAGACAAACAAAAAAATTCTACTAATATATTTCGTACACATAGGCAGCCATTCAACGTATTTGTGAAAAGACATTTTTCCCAAATAGTTGGTTGAAACCATAAAACATATAAATTTAATTTAGGAAATTCGCTAAACTTACAGTGGTTCAGCTGCGTGATCAAATTATTTTCTAATTACAATATTTAAAGGTACATAAATGTCAAACGGGAGAACAAATATAAACAAATTATAAATAATCTATTACATTATTATTATAACAAAATATAAGCTTTCCGTAATTATAAAACTACATCTCACAGTTTATAAAACACCCAAATGTTTATTTTCTTTATTTATCAAAGTTTCCGACTTGAAGTAATGTAAGTGGTAGGTTACGCCATTTCATTATTTCAGACAGGTGAAGAGACCTAAAAAATTTACTTCCAGCCACAAAACGTGCTTCTTGTTTTGGGATTTTTTAGTAACTAACTCGTTCGAGCGACTTAGAAAACCAAAACGGCTGGATCTTTGATCAAAGACTGAGCTGCCGACCCAGCAGACGTGGTGGCAACAACCCAGTTCTGCCCTGCCAACCACCAGAGAGAGCCGCAGAACTTGATCCTTCCACCTGATAATGAGCCTGGCAGCCATTCCAGCTAGAGATGTTACGTTTATAACATAACTGCTACTCTAGACTAACAGATTGTACCTGCTGCCCTATTTTCAAACAAAACGTGATTAAATGTGATTTGTGATTACTGTCTTGTTACTGGTTGTTTCGTTATTGTTCGGAGTGCGTGTGATTGGCTGTTCAGTAGCAATAACGATTAGAGCTTTGTTAAATGTTAGAGCCAGAATAGAGAATAGAGGTTGTATTTTTGTTATTACTATACTGGGTTGCATGTAGTATTTACTGCTGCCTGTTCGCTTACATCATCATTTAATATTTTTAAGTTTACCATTTTTATTTCTATGTTCGTAGTAGCCTAGTATATTTATTTTCCATTGAATAATACAATTTACAAACATTTGGTATTATTTAATTTTATCAAAGTTCTAAGCAGCTTAGTTGTTATGGTCAAAATGATGATTGTTATCAAAATTAAGTCACTAACAATAATTATTGAAAATAAAAAAAACAATTTAAATTCTTAAGTTTAACTACTTACTTGATGTCCGTCGCGTGACTTCCTTCTCTTTTTATATGACGCATTTCGGAGATTTACTCCATCATCAGACGCGTATCACTCTAGCGAGGTCGTTAAACAGTACATAAAAAACACAATCACTGAGAACAATATTAAAACACTTTCTTACGGGAGGGATGCATCCCGTATGGTGGTCCAAGGACAACTGCCTCTACAAGGTTACATAACCATGCGGCTACGTTTGTTAGCAAGCCCGTTTATCTTGTATACTGATAGCAGTGTCATAAAGTGAGTTCGATAAGAAATGCAGATGGTCGTTTACGATTTGGTATTCAAACGCATTTCTCCTTGAACACGCTGTATGACATGGCTATCAGTACACAATATAACGGGCTTGCTAACAAACTTCATATCATGGTTACTTAACCTTGTAACGACAGTGTTGTCCTTCTACAAACATACGGGATGCATCCCACGCGTAAAACGTATTTTAATATGTTCTCGGTGTTTGTGTTTATGTTTTTTTTTATGTAAAGTTTGACGAATTCGCAAGAGTGATATGCGTTTGATGATGAAATAGATCGCCGAAACGCGTCATATAAAAAGAGAAGAAAGTCACGTAACGGACATAAAATATCTAGTTAAGCTTAATTATATTAAGTTGACTTGATACCAAAGAAACATGAATCTTAAATTTAAATTCTGTTTGCGCACTGCTTTTTTATTATATTTAACACATATTTCCTTTTATCTTTTTCAAAATATTTAATTTTACACTTTCCGAAATATTTTAATAACGAATATTACCTGATCATAGGCTATCATGTTAGAGTGTTTCTGTGATCGGTGCGTTTGCAATAAGGATAAAAACAAATAGCAGTTGAGTAAATCACAGTAACAGTGAATGACGACTAAAAATAACAGCTACTTTTCGGTAGCATTTGCAGTTAAAACTGTTACCGTGAATTAACGGCTAGTAACATCTTTACTTCCAGCTCGCTAAGTAGTTACCACCACAATTGAAGCACTTCCCTGATTCCCTGCGGGCAATCTTGGCCTCTCTGTGGCCCCGCACACTTAAAGCATCTATCTGGATGTCCACCGTTGACCTGACACCCCCCCCCCCCCCCCTTAGGGTCCAAAGGGAACGGAGTGATTGAACCAACCGTGAGCGGATGGCTTTAGAAGACAGCGATCAGGTTCCAATGTCGGTAGAGACCAGATACCTTATCAAACATGAGGTTAGAGGGCGGAAGTAAAGCAAACGGTGGTTAACTCGTTTCCATGCTAACGGAATGTGATTGAGAAATCTGTTTTCCAGTTTTACATACTTTTTTTACAACAGTATTTATTATAAATAGTATTTCTCTTTAAATCAATGGACGACAATGTGTTAGGTTTTATGCGTAGAGAAGTAAACCTCGTTACACAGGGTAGGTGAAAAGTCAGAGAACGACTTAATATTTCGTTCATAAGGAAAATTTGAATTTAGATGTATGTGTTGAGGAACCTACTCTATGTAAATATACTATTTTATTAAGATGTCAAAAATTTGGCCCACCATCTTGGATCCACCAGTTTGAATGTAACATTTTTAAATATAAAAGTTGTAACGTGGTACATCTTTCAATGTAAAATTTTAAAACAAAATCAATGATGAAAACCGCACATCTATATCTCAAACTTTATTTTTAATTTGTATTATTATTATTAATGTTCATTATTGTTAAAAGTTACGTACATTAAATTAATAACTTATGATTTGATTGTTTGATAATGTTTAATTTTATTCAACACTATGGGAAACCCCTGCGTTCTCCGCAAGCCAACCCCGTTGGAACCTTCTGTACATATAATCATGTTATGTTTTCTTTACAATAAAGGTGAAGGATTAATATTAACCAAAAGCTAAGATGGTAAATAATGTTAAAGGTTCAAATCAAATTATTTCGTATATTTTATAACACCAGTTAAAATAAAGGTTAAATAGAACCAGCAAGGCTCAGGTCTACACTTTAATAAAAGCCTAACCTAAAAGTTAAAAATACAAATAATTGATTCAAAGTTTGAAATCAGCTCTTAATGGAAATATTAGAACAAACAGCTGTTTTATCTGTTATTTTATTCAATTGGTTGCTATGGTAATACATGTGTTGGTTTATCAGTGTAGGCCTAACATAAGAATGTTTTCCGACTAAATTTACAAATATTAAAATAAAAATGATTTTTATCAAAATTAATTATATCCTATTAGTAGCTTTTAGGGGCAATATCCCGTATATATAGGCTATATTTCTAGGAGCAATACCTCTTCGTGATGGCCTACCTTTGCGAGGTGGTCTTCCAGCGTTATTTATTACAGTAAAAAAGTACAATTGAAATAATTGTATAATGTGTTTAATCATATAGCCTAAGCTTTGATTTTAATTCTCACTTTGAAAGAACAACACAGCACATTCAGGTGTTGTTATGCTAGCAGAATTTTCCAATTTATATACAACCACCTGTTTTTAACACTAAAATCGCTTGATTTACACCTATATATTCCCATGCTATTTAAATGGGAATTATTATATACAATCACCTGTTTTTAACACTAAAATCACCTGATTTATGCCTACATATTCCCATGCTATTTAAATGGTAATTATTTTATTCCGTAACAAATTTTCGGGACACAATTAACAAAAATGAATATTTTTTCCCAAAACTTCATGCCCAGACCTTTAAAATGAGACCTCTCCCAGCTTTCTACGACCTACCATTCGTTCACAATTTCAAATAATTTGCAAATTTCGGCTTACGGAATTAGATATATAGATGTTACTCAGGGATAGTGTAGCGTTGTATTAGTAAAACTATTGTTTCAATCGGTTCAGTATAGACAGAGATTACCCCCCCCCCCCCTAAATATAAACAAACGAACAAATAAATTTTACCTCTTTTTAATATTAGTTTAGATTAAAATTTAATGTAAGAAATTGAAAGTACTTTATTTAATTTTTACATTAAATGATATGATTTAATGTAAATAATCATCTATCATCAATCACATCTACCTTAAAATTTTCCTTATGTACGAAATATATAGAGCCGTTCTCAGACTTTTCACCCACGCTGTTTAAATATAACTGAGAAATATAAATACCTTAGAATAACAATCAACCAAAATTTCAAATCAGCGAAAAAATTATTTCATGCAAAACTTTAAACTCGATTATTTAAAAACTATGTTGCTGCGATTAAGCCGTTTGTGCACTCTGAGCCTAATTTCATCTCCAATCACAAATTATTTATAAATTATTGTACCTGAATGTACCTTATATAGCTGGTATATACCTGAATATATTTAAAAAATGTACAAATTTAAAAACCTTTTTCAGGTATTTGATTCACTGGATACACGTTTCAGACTATACAATGCGCTTTTTAAATATAACAACTTAACATGTGGACGATGTTTTCTGACCATCCTGTGTGAATGTATGCGATAGTGTGTTTGTTTTTGTGCGAATGTGTTTCTTTGAATTTTCTGTTAAAGGATATGTTAAATTAATTGTGAATATTTCTATTGTGTATATATTTTTCCTACTAAATATTGTCTACGTTTTTAACAGACTCCAACTTTTGTGCTAGATTTTATAATTATTATGTTGTAAATTGTTTTCACAGCCCGTTTTTTTTCTAATAAGTAATATTATGTTTCTTTTTTTAATTAGGGTAGCTTCAAAACTGGCTTAGCAAGCCTAAATGAAGTAACCTACATTTTCTTTCTACAATTGTGTCAGAAATGTTAAAAAAAGTTTATATCAGTGTTTAGGTTTTATTTTGAATTATTTTCTGTAAATTACATTTTAGTTTTGTATGTAGTCTTTATTATTACTTAATGGTATTATAACTATGTTACTTTCATGATTCTGATAGTGTACAAGGAGAATAATGAATAAAAATAATTAAAATATGTATTAAAATATGTGCTTTGAAATACAGCATTGCTGACTTTATATTATACATCTAGGTACTTAAAATGTTAGACTTACCACTTGCTCTAAGCCAGTGTAAGCTTCAACAAGCTCTGTTTAGATATCTAAATTACGAAACTAATGTAACCTACGTTCCAGTCAACCTGGAGGATTTATTAAGTCCTGAAAGCTTCAGAACACATCACTGTAAATAATTTGTCGGACTTGAACGGGATTATTTTGTCTTTTCCCCGCTTCAAAACGAAAGGTTTAGAGAAGGAAATTGGAAGGGATTAGGGCTTAAATTGCCTTCACAAGATGAAAAACATGTTGCTTCGTTATTGTGAAGCCGTTGAGACTTTTATCGTGTGTTATTGAAGGACGCGAATCAAGAAAAGAAAATACGTAGACTTCTATTAAAACTTTTGAAAAATGTAGTGTTAACGGCCGATAGTTGTTTAATTATTTTTCAAAGTTATTTTCTATTGAACGATTGGTCGTAATAACGAGGTTCATTTCTAGAGTAAACATACATTTCGTGGAAAGATAAACACGAAATACGCGTATAAAACAAAAGCCTACGTGTATGTTAAAAGCTTTAATTTATATAATTCGATCACGCAGCTGAACCGCTGAAGTGAGTTGAGCGAATTTCCAAAATTAAGTTTATACGTTTCAGAGTTTCAACCAAACATTTTTAAAAGTGGTCTACTCTCGAAGGCGCTGAATAGCTGGCTGTGAGTACGAAATATATTAGTAAAATTTGTTTGCGCCTAAGCCTCCAGCTTCAACTCATGCGCTGTTCGTTCCGCTAGCAGCGTATAAACTCGGCCGTCGGCCACGGATCAAAAGATGCCCCCACGGTAAAATCCGCCACGTGGATTTGAACCGGTTACTTTTATAAAGTCGTGTAAATAGTCGGTTACTTTTATAAGAAACCGGGGAACCAATAAAGTCTTGTAAAAAAACAAAATGCGCAAAATAATAACCTACATATATTTTGTTAGATAAAACCCTAAAGAAATTTTGTCTAATAGCTATTTCGAGGCCAAAAACATGCTACGGTTGTTGTTTTTTTTTTTCTTTCTTTTTTGCTAACGAACTCTTCCAAGCCACTTAAAAAACCAACGTGTGTACAAAATGATACCAAATTATACTTAAAATGCGGCCATTAGAATGCGAACACATATATACATATATAACATTTTTAATGACACCACAAAACATGTTCTGGGGACCATGCTCGGTGCTCATTTACTACTCCAGACCTTAGGTCTCACCATAAGGGTCACTGCAATTCGCTAATAATAAGGGAACATTTATTATAAAAAACAGTAATAAGCTGTCAATAAAACCTATATCGAAATAGAAATCGTTACGTTACAAGAGGCACTTACAAACTGATTAAAATGAGTTGTTCTGTCTGTTTTTTATATAACTTGTACGCATGCGTGGATCATTGAACTGTAGTAAAAGCTTCCCACAGTGTTTCATTTCCAGTTTGCTATTCAGTTTTAATTTACTGGAGTCTCTCATGTTATTTTAAGGTGAGTAGGTGATCGGAATTCTACACCCGATTTTGGTGACGATACTGCTGAAATCAGTTACCAGAAAAACCACAGGATAAAAACTATTTCAAGAATTTTTGAGTATTTACATTCTTGAAATGTTGCTTTTTTAAATTCAAGTATGATGTTGTCAAAAATATGGATACACACAACTACAGCACCATGTAAGCTTGTGAGTATCGTGCCAGACAGCACAAATTAAATGTATACAGTAAACTTCCCTCACAAGCTGGTGCAAAGTTCATGAATAAGCTTCCTAAAAGCAGTTAAAATTCACCAAACTACAAGATTTAAAAAAATAGTGTTAGAAAATTTATACTGTCTATGCTTTTACCCGGTGGATGAGTTTGTTCATCAATATACTATTTTGTGATAGATGTAATCTCTTTTTTTGCAATGTGTTTTATCTCGTTAAATTATTAACTTATTCTTACAGAATTATATTTTTTTCAATTTTGTGTATTTATGTTAATTATTGTATATTTTACCCTATTTTTTAAACGGCTTGTTTTTGTATTGTATTTTGTGAGTATTGTTCCAATGTGTAATAATATGACTTGTTTTATTCAAATATTGTTTGTAAAAAAAAACAATATCGAATAAAAAAATACTTCTAAATAAATAAATAAATTTAAGCAACATTAATTAGTTTTTACTTTCTCACTATACTATAGTATAGAAAAAGAATAGTGATCGCAAAAAAAATTATGTTGAGATTTTTGTGGAAATATCCGTTTTGGAACCCCATGGGACCAAAAAAGTGCTGTTTTACAAAATGTCTGTCTGTCTGTATGTATACAAAGCAATAGCGAAAACCATTCGATCAATTTCAAACAAAATTGTACCAGACATGTCAAGTAGGCCTATATAGATGCATGAAAAACGGTTTTGAAAAACAACCCCCTTTTTGGCAAAAAAAAAACAAAAATTCAGTTATTATTTTTTTATGAAAAACGGCATTAAAGATTTTGATAAAATTTTGCTTATTTGTAGCCTTTAATGTACCCTACCATATGCAAAAAACAGCATCTTTGTATGTATGTCTGTATGTATACAAAACTAGAGCGAAAACTATTCGATCGATTTCAAACAAATTTGCACCAGACATGTCGTGGCAAGTAGTCCTGTATAGATGCACGAAAAACGGTTTCAAAAATTTTTGAAAAACAACCCCTTTTTTGCCAAAAAAAACCCCAAAAATCAGTTATTATATTTTTATAGAAAACGGCTCTAACGATTTTGATAAAATTTTGCTTATTTGTAGCCTTTAATGTACCCTACCATATGCTAAAAACCTCATCTTTCTAAAAATTCTCGTTTAGCTATTAATAATAATAATAACTGATTTTTGTTTAAATGTTGTAGTTGACTTTACTTGGTCCATGAAAACTGGGATCACCATCGTAAGGATGAATTCGAGTATTAGAGATTTTGAGCAGGAGAGTAGTCGGCGTGTAGGATAGGTGGTTTTGAGAAGGAGTGGTGAATTTGATTATAAGAGGCGAAGAGTATGAGAGGTGAATTTGAGACAGATTAACCAATAGGGCCCAAAAAGAAATGTTTCAAGTTTAATTGAGGACTATATTGGATGAAATTCTTGTTAAGTCCAGCAATGATTTATTCGTGAACAATTCAGTTCTAATTAAAGATATGATAAATTGTATATTTATTTTAAAAAATGGGCTTATTTGGATTACAATTTATACTTAGTCTATATTAATAATATTAATGGAATAAAGCCTTGATTTACATGAAGGAAAATTTTCAGTTTACCAGTTTAAAGGCAACCAGTTAGTTGGGAATTAATCATTTTGTCTAGCTTCTCGCAAAGCTGGAAAACATATTAATGTAATCAATTTGTTGAACTTGAGCGGATTAATCTTCTTTCTCCTTCAAACGAAATAGTAATTAGGAAAAGAAGAAGGGATTTTCCTTCACTAGTTGAGCAGCTTGTTGCTTCGTTATTTTTAATTTGTCGTGGAGATTTTTAATTAGACGATTGAAAGAACAAATGAAATGGAATATAACCCCTTTTAAAAATGTTTATATGTTTTGGTGCTATGTACCTTGTAATGTAAATTAGTGTCGTAACATATAAACTTATTATTTAATAATATATAGTTACTCGGTAGAGTTTATGAATACAGGGTGGTTTTCTGAAAACTAACTGGAGAATTTGCATATCTTTTTTAGTCTTATCTATACTAATATTATAAAGAGGTAAATTAGTTTTTTGTTTGTTTGTATGTAGGGGGTAATCTCTGACACTACTGAACCGATTGAAAAAATAGTTTTACTAATAAAAAGCTACACTATCCCTGAGTAACAAACCTTCGAATACGTCGGCGAACAAATTTATGGTTCTTAATGGAATTGACATATATTATGTCGCCAGATAAAATAAAACCTAACAAAATCTAACAACTAATGCATTTACTAACTTCAAACGCGTTTCAACGACAATATCGTATAACGACAAAGTAAGTTATAGTTTGGTTACTGTAGCCAGTGCATCACAGAGGATGGCGACATTGTCGTTGAAACGCGTTTGAAGTTAGTAAACGTATTTGTTGTGAGATTTTGTGTTCAACTTTTATTTTATCCAGTTATACTTTCTCACAAGTCAAGCTAATTAGTTATTTATATTGTGTGTCCATTACACATGTTTGAGATGAGTTGGTACGAGGAGGGATTTTGTAAATAGGTTGTCTGATGTCCCCCCTGACAGTGAATAACTGTCCCAAGATCGGATTTTTCATATCTCTTTCCGGTTTTTCAATAATAGAGTTGGTAAATTTAAAAATATATATATTCTGTGTAGTTGCAAAGAAATATATAGGATATTCTTAGCACTTCCCCCATTTAAATCCATTCAGTTTACATTGTTCCTGTGTTAGTCAATGTAACGAGAAACAGACCAATCATAATGGGAACGTGGTTTAAAATCTTTTAAAAGCTGGCCACCACCCCTGCTTCACTCTCTGAATTGTTTAGGTCATAATTTTTAATACGAAGGTTATTTTTTGTAGTTATTTAAGGTATTATTTGTACTTAATGGAAACTCCTTTAGGCGCGTTGGGCAGTTTTTGGATGGGTAAAATCTTATGAGTTCGCGTCATAAACATGCTGGAATAGCAGTATGTCTGTGAAGCTGTAAGTATGACGTGAAAGTCCTCGGGGAAAGTTTTATATTGTATAATATCGTATCTACAAAAAGTTGTTTGACTATCTTGACTATAATTTGTATTATTATAAGATTGTAACATAGTGCTGTATATATGTATATAAGTAAAGTTAAATTGACTTCGTGGAAAGTTTATTCTGTGTATACCTGGCATTGTTTAGATTGTGTTTTACTTTGGAAAAATCTGGAAAAAACTTTAAATTTTG